>JAPMOQ010005243.1:0-11475 GCA_026543055.1 Argiope trifasciata | reverse complement strand
TAACACGGTGTGAGAAAAGCAACAATCGCATATTTTTCTGTTTTCTCAGCCTACATGATACATTTTCGTGACGAGTAATGTCATCAAACTATAAAAATTTCAATTGGCTTCTTTATAACAGTAACACCATTTTCCGCGCGTATTTATTTACTGTAGAAGCAGGCACAGAATTTTACTTTAGTCATATATATAAAGGCTTTAAAATCCTTAAAATAATAAGCCTTTTCAAATAGAAAGAGAGTTTCGTATCTATTAAAACTTACTTACAATTATTTCAAAATTAAGAAGAGGAATTGGAATCTAAATATCTGTGGACTCGTTAACTCAGGGACTCGTTATCCGGAGTGTGGTTGGATCCTCACTAGAAGTTCAAAAGGGGGGGGGGAAACATTCGAAGCAGAGGGGGGAGTAGCACTGGAGGATTCCGCTAGTGATGGAAAAGATGTATGGTTGCTCGCGGAAAAAAGGTTTTCGCCAAAAGGTGAACATTTATTTTCCCGCCAAGATTGAAGAGCCTTTTTAAAATGTTTGGTGAGAGGTGTGGACGGTTGACGTTTTTGCTTAGCGGATCCATGAAGAAGGCACACCTTTTTTATGCACACGATCTTTCTTAATAAAAGAATAATAACGTAATATAATTTATTTAGCTTTGCTGATAATTATGCTTTATGAATCTAATTTTTGGTTAAAAAATGAGTGTGGCTGAGAACAGCGAGGATTGCAATAGCGGAATTTTCAACCGCCGCATTGAATTTATAAAAAATTAAACGAAACTAATATGTTATCACAGGATTAAATTTTATAGTCTATTGGTTTGTTAAATGAAATTTAATATTTACTCTGAGCAATGCAATTAACTTACAAGAATCATTTAAATTCTAAATGGAAGTTAGAAATGGGGCTTTATTTGGTACTATTTTAATTTTATTTCTTGCAATTTGACCGTATTCAATGGAAATATTTTAATGTACAGAGCTAAATGTGTTTTTTTTTATTAGCTGATAGTTTTAAAATATGGTTAAGTATATTCCATTTTTAAATAATTAATTAAAATAATTACTGTGCTAGAACATTTAAAACATTTTTTTATATTTGCAAGCATGCTTTGATTTTGTTATTTGCTAGCATTTGTATTTTTGTGGTTTAAAAATTGCAATAATAAAATCTATAGCCACTTTCTTACAGTTTGGTCTATTCTTTTTTATTTATTTGCATTGTTAAAAAAAGGTTAATTCCCAATATACGGTACGCTCCTTGTCCGCCATCTTGTTTTTGGCGACTATTGGCGAAACACGACTCCGCGAAGCATACGCCAAGGACCTAAGCCTAACACGTAGCGGGACACCGACCGTTTGCCATCGCAACATCGGAAAACGTGACGCCGACGATGTTCCGATGGCGAGCGGTCAATGTATCTTCGTGTTAGACCTAGAAACTGAGTTTGAATGCTAAGGAGTCGTGCTCCGAAAATAGTCACCAAAAACAAGAAAATATTACAAAACAACAATTAATTAAAAAAATTTTAGAAAGAGAAAAAGCACTTTCATAAAATCAACAAAGGCAGAAACACTTACTTTTTAAGTCTCTCCTTTTGCAGCCTTTGGTGAATCGTGTGTGGCCGGCGGATAAACATCGCGGATGGCATCAAGGAATGTTGCAAACAATTTAGGATAATTTTCCTGATGTATCCGCCGCCACATAAATTCAGCTAGGTAGGAATCAAAGGCGTCGTCTACTTTTCTGACTTTTTTCAGATTTCTTTTAATACAATTCCACATTCCTTCAACCGTATTGGTGTGGGCGCCTGTGTCTGGATCCTTAAAGGTGACACTATGATTCACCTTTAAGTGAACAAAACCCTCATCCTCCAAACAGTCATACGCCTTCCAGCAATCAGATATAACAGTGGTTCCCGGGAAAACAAACTGATTTAACACATCTAATAGAACAGGTGCACTTCTGTTTTCAACAACTTTTATAAAACAAACATTGGACCCGCGCTCTACCCCCTCCCAAAAAACCCATTCCCCTGTTACTCTTTTCCCACGATTGTATTTACGCTTGCTGAATTTACTTTCATCAATTTCAATAATTTTTCCTGGCCCCCCAAGCATAACACTTTCGCGCACTACCGCTTCAACGCAAACCTCTCGACAAAAATGCATCCAATCAGTAACAGTATTTTTAGAAATGCCCAATTCATCAGTAATCCACTCACATCGCGTTTTTTTAACCCATAAGTACGTAAGTTCTAAAATAAGTATTAAACTCAGTTTGCTTTCCTCAAACCATGAGCCACACCTTATAGATCGTTTAACATAATGCTTATTATTACCATACACACGACAAACCCAAGCATACCCGTCATCCAAATCTTTCCTTTCTACCAATTTCATACTTTCATTACAATTAGGACAGGTATAATGACTAGCAATCAAACCGACACTCATACAATAATTAACCACATCCAACTTACCTTTCTTTTCCAATTCAAAAAAAAACCTCAAATTCACTCGGTCTTGTTTCGATCCAGACAAAGAAGCCATTATACTTATAAAAACCACCAAACAGAAATTACAAAAATTTAAATACTATAAAATTAAGCAAATGAAATTAAATACTATAAAATTAAATGAAAATTTTGAAAAAAATACGATTGAAGAGAATGCAGAACTGTACGACACCACAGATCATCACACCACAGATTGAAGCAGATTAACGGCAAAAAGTTTTAAAATTCAAACTTACTTCCTACAACTTTGAATATAATTGGATGAAACAAGAATTACATCATCATCACATCACATCGCAAATTACGAGGTTACCATATATTAAAGGGAGAGAAAGGATTAAGTTGCCAAGGAGGAAATAATTATCGCCCAAGAAATGGCGCCAAAAAATCGCCAAATCAGAGCGTACCGTATACTGGGATAGAGCCTTAAAAAAATGTTATAAAACCAGAGTTACTCAAAATTGTTAATTATACTTATAATTTGTTTTAAAATTTAATAATCCATATTTGAAAAAATAAGTGATGTAAAGAAATAGAAAGAATGATAACCAAAAATCTTCAAAGGAAACAATAAAATATTCACTATTTTCTATATAATAAAAACTAATTTTTATTTTGTTAAAACGAGATTTATATTGAATTAAAAATTAATATATGCATTAGCTGATTAATACTACAATATTTTAAAAAGTATTTTTCTATACATGTACTTTTTATTCCAAAATTTTTTGTCATAAACTTATCTGTGCATACCAGAATATACTTTTTCTTTTGATGCACAAAATAAGAATTTTGATAGAAGCCATACTAAATTTGAGAAGGTAATATAAGAGATTGTTTCAAATTATATAACTGATGTAATAACATTTTAAAGGAAAACTTATACCAAAAAGTTCTAATGACTTTTATATGTTAACTATTTTTTCTTTGTACGTATAAATTTGTTCAAAATGTTCTACTTTTTTAATAATGCACAAAAATAAATAAAAAAATCACTTTTCAATGTAAAAAAAAGAAAAATTATAATTGAATTCAATATGATAATCTTAGTCTATTCTAAATTAATACAATATGAGTTTCAGTTCTGTTGTAAAAAAAACATTTGTTAATTTTTACATAATCTTTACGATTTTTTTAATTCAACATTTACATTTTCTCATTAAATTTTTCTTTTTCTTAGTTTATTGAAGCTTAACATCTTATTTTGATTTTGCAGTAGTAATTCATGAAATAAAAGTGATTTGCTTTACAAGTATTTATTATTACAATATGATAATGTATATTAATAAATTAAACTTTTAATACAATGTAAAACAGCTCCATCTTAAAAGTGCTATACTAATATTGTTTTAACTGATTCAAATGATGAGTGATAAATATTTTTGGGGTATTGTATTTAAAAAAAATTATAGATGATGATAAAAATCCTTAAAACCCATAAGACTTACATAGTACTACTTATTATATATACCTACTTTTATCTTTTAAAATTAAGGTTTTGATTGAATTATTAAAAAAAAAAAAAAAAAAGACAATATCGAAGAGGATATAGAATAAAATCTTGTAGAAAATTAGAATGGAAGAATTTTTATTGTTTTAAAAAAATTGTAATTACAGTAGAATAATGAATTTTAGAACTGTTAAGTTGAAAATGTCATTTACAATTTAGAATCAATAATAAAACAAATAAGAGTTCTTGAATCGGATGATCTGCAAATTCATTTTTTCAATAGACAATTTAATCATTTAGAAAGCATCTTTTTAAATCAACTTCCATTGTTTCTATAAAAAAAATGTGAAAAAATACTAAGTTCCAAAAATAATTTAGTAGTGATCCAATTCACCTTCAGTAAAAATTTTAAAGCTTGAGGTACAAATATATTGAAACTGCTTAATAGTTCATATTTAATAAATAGTTGAAATTAAATTAACCAATTGGGGCATTAAAAGAAAATAAACAGCAATTAACTGAAGACATATTATTTATTGCTGCAAAAAAAGATGGATAGGGAATGAAAAATATAAGGATAAAATATGTTTTGACCACTATTTTGCTGAAGGAGTTTACATGAAATCAGTGTTTTAAAAAGGAGTTTTGTACATTTTAAATACAACTGAAAGAACTTCCTGTGCCATTGTATTCACAAAAGAAGAAAAAGAATCTTTTAGCATATGAAAAAGCAGTTGAACTTGAATATGTATCATATAATTGGAAATTTCTGATGGCATAAAGAGAAATTAAAATGAAAAAATAAATAAACTGAGCAAAGAGAACACCCAAACATTTACATGGGGAATATATTATATAACATATTTCACAATATATATCAAAGCCAATTTTGCAATTCTTCTCAAAATTCAAATTCTACATTTGAAATATCATTCTTATTACTGCATAAACCACAATTTAAAAAAGTTTTTAAAAATGTAAATAATATCTTTCTTGTTTGCAATGTCATTTTAAGTAAGAAAAGAAAAATATTATATTTAATTCAGTTAAAATCAGTTTTTAATAAATCGTCTACCTCATTATTGTTCATTGGAATTAAAAAGAGCTGACGTTTAAATTGTAATACTTAAAATGTATATGTTATTGTTTGTTTTAATATTTTTAAAAAATTAATATATATACATACATGTATATAATCTTTTATTTATCATTGTACTTTTACTGTCTCTTTGTAACAGCGTATTAGATCATTTTTTTTATATGAATACAATTAATTGAAATGTAAATACGCATTCTGGATATTTATCCTTAAAATTAAATGCCATCACTAATCAATTCACACTTAAACTTCATTACAGCATTTTTTTAGAAAATTTCACTTGTGAAGAAAAATAATTCTCATAAAGAAATGTTATCCCTGTTTTTAAAAGATTTTTCAGCTAATACTGCAATCATAATGTTTCCTTTTTTTTTTTCCTTTCAAAAATTATTATCTTTTTTTTATTAATGCTATCATACGTTTTTTTTTTTGTTGTTGTTGTTGTAATTATTATGTTACATGAAAATAAACGTATAATGTTGAGTAACAGAAAAAACAAGTTTAAATTAATGACAAAAGAATAAATTCTTCTTTACCTTAGTTCAATTTTGATACAGTTTGGTATTAAGAACTAAACAAATTTCACTACATTAATTAAAATTATTGTAGAAATATAATCAAAAATATTTTTTAAATTCATTAATATTAAAAAGACAATAGTATGATAAAGAAGTTAATATGAATAAAATGATTTTGTTATTAAGTTTGGAAAACGGTGTTAGAATCATTTTTGTATAGTAATGTATTTTGGGAATTATAAAAGGTAAACGTCAATGTTTTGTTTAGCAAAAATTGCAATTTGAAATTTTCATGTATTGCATCAAAGCACACGCTTTCAACCTTTAAAGTATGTAACATTTTCAATTTCTAGAGTCGACTGTCTGACTTATTACTCATGTTAAAGTATGAATAAATACATGATCAACTATATAATTCTTCAGTAGGATTGAAATTATGATTGCATATATGTATGTTGACATTATGTTATTCTTTTAATTTGATATCCATTACAAAAGATTAAAAAAAAAGCTATTTGGAATGCATCATCTTGCAAAATTTTTATTCTTTGGAATGCATCATCTTGTAAAATTTTTATTTATCTACTATTCTATTTAAAGGTAAAGGGTGTTTTTTTATTTCAAATAATTTTAATAAACAATATTTTGATATTTTTCCTTTTCTTGTTTAGCATTTTAATCATCAAAATAAAATCGCTTAGATTTAGTTTCGCAAAGAAAGCTTATTTGCAGAAAAGTATTTCTTAAATAGGGAAATAATTGGTGCTTTTATGAGCATCAAGATAGAAAAACATATATGTATGACAGTTCTGTAATTGATTCCTCCACTTCCATCTACTTATGTCTGTTGCTTTTGAAAAGCAACCCCTATTTGCCTACGGCAGCAAAAGCAACAGGTGGTCTATGGCAAACACTCTTAACTTTCAGCAAATATGCTAGAATTGTAGGATTGATGCAAATTAATTACCTTTTAGAAGAAAATTTGATAAACAGAATAGCTGTATGGAATCTATATCTTTCATTCGTATGCGAGAGTGATTGATGTATAATGATTCTCTTTTATGAGATAATCGACATTTTTCCCATACCAAACTTGATTATTACACTTTAACCCATGCCTGGAGAACGGAAATTTCAGTGAACTCATGGTCTCATTTCATTCAAAAAAGAAAGAATTGCCTTTGTTTTATAAAGGCAAATGAATAAATTTTTATAGAATTTGTTTAATGTCAAATTTAAAAACAGATTAAACAGACAGTTATTTATTTACACAATTAATATACAAATTATTTAGCATTCACATTATTCTGTGAATATATATTTTAAACAGATGTTTTTGAAGCATGTTTCTTAAAAGTAAAATTGATTAAACTGAATCTATTTTCCTCATATAGCATATTACAAATGATTGATAAAGAATATTATGATAATTTCTTTGATGTGAATTAATTTTTTTTTCTTGTATATATGACTTATATCTTTCAGAATCATTTATGCTATACAGAGATTTAAAACTCTCATTAAATATTTCAATGCTTTATTTTTTATCTACTATTCTTTTATCGATTTATCTTAATCAGTTTTTGAATTCACTGAGTTGAATGTTAATTTAGTTAATATTTTGATAGCAAAAATGAAACTTTTTTATACAACTAACAACTATGTTGAGTAAGTTTTATTTCAACAAGTAGTACCGACTATACACATCCACACACATATAGATAGATTGGTATAGATGTAGAGAAATGTATAGAGAGATTAATTTAAATAATAAATGTAAATTTTGATAAATGGTTTAAAAGTTCACATTCTTAAACTAAATCACGTTTGTTAAATGCTCAAGCTTTGAAGTCGATAGTTTGTCCTGTTACTCATGTTGAGGTATAGATAAACACATTAATAATTACATTATTCTTCAGTAAGACTGAAATTATGAACGAGTATAAGCATCTTACTCTAACATTATTCTTTAACAGTTAAGATAAGTTAAGTTAAAATTAAACAATTAAGTTTCATATTGATGTTCATAATTTTCAAAACATGCAATATTCTACATAATGTAAATTTGGTATAAAGGTGAAAATTTATGCATTTCGTATGTACTTTTAAATATTTTTTTTTAAATTCATAAAAGATTGATAAATTACATAAACTAATCTTTCTTAACAATTAAAGTTATAAAATTAATGCTACAAAATTTTTTAAATCCATTTTATTCTTGCAGACATGTTATGATCATTGGAAATGCATGTAAGAAAACATTTGCAATTTTGTATTTTAAAATTTTTATCTAATAAAAAATTTTTGCTAATATTTTTATCAAGATATTTTTTTTAATATAGCCAGCTGAAAAAATACATTACAGAATCAAAGCTTGCTGAAATTGCTCTTCGAGTAATATATTGAGAATATAGTATTCATTATGCTCTATCTTATTTTAAAATTTTAACTGAATCACTCATATTTGTGTTAAAATGCTTTTATGCAAATAATAAATGTTTTCATCATATGTGTTTAACTTTGTTTTAATAAAATTTTAACGCTTAATGAAATAAAATGTATTCTCTTCTAAGTATGTATAATGATTAAAAATAAATTCTCTGACTAAGTTATATTATCAATATCATATTTTTATAATTATGAATATAATATATGTTATAACATTTGAAAAATGTATAATTGAATTACATTGTAAATGAAGTTTGCAATTTGTAAACAAGAGACATTTATTATTTTTTGGTACTTTAACGAGGTTCTATTAACTATGTTCATAATTTTTTTCAAAAAACTGAAAGATTCATAATTATGTACAAAAGTAAAGCTTAAAGATAATGTAAAATGTAATTTTTAAATTTTTTTAAAGATTGTTTTCTATTTAATATACCAATCACATGCTATTATAAATTAGTAGAATGGAATTTTCTATTAATATGCTAAGCAAATTAATTATTTATTTTTGTATAAAAGTCATATTTTACTGAAAGAAAAGTCTTCTCAAGAAATTTTCTTTGTCTCAATATATAGTCTATACCTTATTTTTATCAGTTATTTGTGTTCCAAGTATAATAATTATTATAACTAATTGTATAAAATAATAAATAAATAAATTGTAAAGGACTATTTGGTGCTGAATTTTTATCTTAAATTGAAACATAAAATTCATATATGTGATATACTGTATTTTAAAATTAATGTTTTGACCTAATTATAAAAGTTAAAAAACTAGATAACTTCAATCAGGATGTAGAATAAAAGAACTCTTAGAACTTAAATAGGACAGAAGGATAGTTAACTTTTATCAATTTAATGTAAATTAGTTGTGATCAGAATAAACAATAAATTTTAACATTGTTATGTTAGAAAAAATGATTTTTATTTTAGAGCCAATTATGACACTTATATTCCTTGTGTTAAATGATTTACTAATTCCTCCATTCAATAAACAGTTAAATAATTTAAAGAATATCTTTCCAAAACAGCTACTTACAAAAAACTAAAGAAAAGCTAATTATCTAAGAATTTAAGAGCAAAAGTTAAATAATGACTCAATTTGCCTTATAGGAGAAACTTTAAATTTAATCATACAAGAAATCATTTGACATACTTGATGGTTTAACTTTCATTTACAAAGACAGCAGTAAATGAAGTTAAATGGTATTTAACTGAAAACAGGTCTAATCCATTAAAGGGAATAGATGGACTTTGGGGAAGAAAAACATAGTTGGAAGATTTCGAAATTATTTTACAGTCTATTTTGAATCAGTATTACAGCTGAGAAAGCTAAGCACATTTCAAATACAACTGAAGGAGCTTTCAGTGTTTTTATTTGGATTCATGGTAAATACTTTTTACATTGATTTAATTATAACATTACAGTGAGGCCATGCATTCTTTACCATAACATACCTCTCTTCTTATATATATAACAATAACATATTAAGATCAAAGCAGATGTTTTATAAAAATATAACTAAATGAAAAACAAGTACCCATGCATGACATTTACTCTAAAAGTTAGATACTCAAATACTTCATATCACAAACCAATTCATAATAAAACTTCAACATAACATGAAAAATAAACTTTATTCCTGAAGAAAGAAAGTTCTTTACAAAGAGAAGAAAATTCCAACATTTCCAATTATTATTTTTGAATAGATTAATAAATAGTAAAGTGACATTTAAACAAAATCTTCTCTATGAATCTCGGGTAAGACAATGCTGCTTTATTTAATATCTTGTATTAAACAAATACTTTAAAAAATTTCCAAGATTACATTGACAGTAGTATTACGAAAACATAAGAAGTTATTATCTTCATTTGTAATTTCTCTTAGTAATATTGTAAACATTCCATATTTATTTTTCTCATTTGAAATAAAATAAATAAATCATGAATAATTTTTTTGTCATGTCCATGAGAGTTGAAACTAATTATGTCCATGAATTTTGAAAATTTCTTCTGCGACTTGCTTGATGTTGTCTCCATACTGATCTATCATAGTTGGCAGTACTCCAATCTTTCTCAGGCTGGCGCTCATAGCCGGACACTCGTAGATGTGAATAGACGTAAGCTGTGTATCAGGACAATGATCACAGTTTCGATAGATCTTCATGGCCTCTCCATCGATCTTCATACCCCTGTGGTGCCCGGTTCTCAGTCTAGTTATGGTTTTAATAGTAGATCTGTTCGCAGTTATTTCAGAGAGAAGATGTTTAGCCCGAATGGATTTTTCTCTAAGTTTATATCTGGCCACTGCATTCGCATCCTGAAGAGAAATACCAGAGCAGCTAGTGTTGAGGTCTGCCCTCCTTGGCCAATCTATCCGCAGTTTCATTATCTTCTATAATCATGAATAATAGAAATGAAAGTAATAAAGTAGATTTGAATCTTCATTCAAAATATTATAGGAAGCCATGCTTGCAATTTTATTTGTTTAATTTTATATTTTTTAAAAATTAATATGCACATAAAACTGTATTTAATATCACTGCAATATACTCAAATAGAAGTATAGTTTACAAAACCAATAAAAAATATTTTTGAAAAATGTGCTTAAAAATATTTTCAAAAATATTAAGATCAAATGAGAAAAATATTGAATGGAATTTTAAAAAGTTAACAGAAAAACTAATTTCTTATGTTTTAAAATGGTGTGAATTTGTTTTTGTTGTTAGTGATATGATTCGAAATTATTAAAGAAAATGCTTGAATTTTGTTAATTTTTTAAAATTTAATTTAATTTTTGAGGCAACAATTCTTAATATTACTATCCAAGAAATTGCAAACTGTCAGTCAAATATGGAATTTCTCAAGTCCAACAATCTACCTCGAAAGACGCATTAAAATCTTTTTTAATAGGAAAACATTTCCGAATGTTATTGCAGAAAAACATCAAACTTTTCCCGTTGTTTTTAAATAATAAAAATTAGAAATTGCTCTACCAAACTTTGCACTCTCTCAACCTCCAAAGCATATTTATTTTCATCAGCAGACACATACATATTTGATACACAAATTTTGTATCAAAATATTTCCTATTATTTCCACCGGTTGGAGACGTATTCTTTCAAATGAAAAATAATTATACAATAATAAAATAAATAAAAACATAAATGTTTTAATAAGTTATTTAATAAATAATAATTTTAAATAAACGACTTAAAAAATTTCTCGATAAATAAATACATTTTTATAATAATAAAAAGTTTCTTTCATTAAATTCAATATCAAATAAAAAATATCAGATAAATTTATGGCGAGTGTAAAAGCAATGAATAAAATTTCAGAAAGAGTAAAATAAACAAAACAGTTTCATGATTCAAAGTTACTGCAGAATGAAATGAACAAAATCGGTAAATCTAAACAACAACAACAAAAAAGATTGGAATATTT
>JAPMOQ010005232.1:0-16143 GCA_026543055.1 Argiope trifasciata | reverse complement strand
GCGAAATATTTCTTGAAATATCTACTGAATTATCAAAGATAAATTTTGCATCGTTTTATTCTTAAAGCTTTTTATTGAAACTTCGATTAGTTATATCATTTATCTCCTTTACACGAAAGTTTCTATTTGCATCTTTTTGTCCACATCAAAGCAAGGAGTATTTAACATTTTGATTTCATAAATAATTGATTTTTCGAGATTCAAAAATAATAATTTCAATAACACTGATAAACAAACTTTCTATTTCGCTTTAAATCAGTGTTTCCTAAAGTGTGGTATGCGTACCTCCAGGGCTGCCATAAGACAGCTGAGGTGAAAGGTAAATTAAAGAAGGTCCAATCATTTAGACGTTGAACCGCAACCGAGTTTAAAATTAAAAACAGAACCAAATTTCAACTTCAATAACATGCTAATCGGGGCACCCGTCCTTGGAGTAGGACTATCCCCTTAATGGAGAAGAAACTGTTACGGCATTAGTTTTGAGTAGTTTGAAATTACTTTGGTGGCTCTTGATGGTGAAAAAAGTTCAAATGAGCAGTATCGTCGGTGAAAAAACACAACGCAGAAAACAGAACCAAATTATGATGATCTGTCATCTCAGCGCTGACAATTAATAAATGTTACTTACAATATAACTTTTATTTATATTTTATTATGAATAATTATATTTCTCCTATCTTTTTATTTATGCCACAAGAAAAGAATAAATGAATAAATTTTAGATTGTTATTAAAATACATCGTTTTTTTTCGACGAGGTGTACTCAGCGTTATGAAAATTATAGAAGGAGTAC
This sequence comes from Argiope trifasciata, assembly GCA_026543055.1. Taxonomy (NCBI): domain Eukaryota; kingdom Metazoa; phylum Arthropoda; class Arachnida; order Araneae; family Araneidae; genus Argiope; species Argiope trifasciata. The sequence continues at coordinate 15,350 of JAPMOQ010005232.1, read as the reverse complement.
AGGTCAAAAGTTTGGGAAACATTGCTTTAAGTAAAGTGCGTGATTTGTATTTAATAAATTGAAAACGAATATAAAAATATAAATATTTCATCAAAGATTTGCATATTTTACAAATTAAAAAAAAATTTAAAATTTGAAAATTTTTAATTTATAATATTTATTGTTTTTATTTGCCGTATTAATTTTGGCATTTGATATTTTAGTCTTAATAAAGAAGTAAGTAAACAATTAAAAATTTAAAACTGATATAAAAACATTGTTATGCTGAAAATTAAAATTTTTTAATGATTTTTTTAGATACATTAAAAAGTTTTGTGGGGAAAAAAATGACATTCGGAAAAATTTTCCTAAATTTCATATTTTATTTGATGTAACAATAAATCCCTTTATTAAGGATGTTGTCTATGATGTGATAGCCTATATAATAAAAAACTTATAAATAAAATTTCTCAAAATTAGAGGGCGACTGAAATTTTTTACTGAACAATATATTTTTCCAATCTTTAATTGTAAATGAAACTCTCAGTATATACTTAAGAATAGAAAATTCTAGAAGATTTGCTTTTCATTGTAATCGCAAATTTTAGGAATTTTCAAGTTTATGCAACACACAATGATTTCAAATTATAGCCCAAAATAACATTCCACATTTGTTTTCAGTTTAATTCATTTTTACTAATTTAAGAAAAGAGAGAAATGTGTTTCTTCAATTATTTATTCATGTGGAAAGACGAAACAACTGGGGGAATAGTGAGTAACCGTTTGATAATGACGAAGCGTTATTTTCGACCTTTAAATTTTGACCAACACAAGTCCCAGTTTCTACTTTCCATGGAAAAATTTGGTGGAGTATTTAACGGCCCTAATGAGGAAACAGCCATCAACGCTTTGTCGGGTTTTGGGGTATGGAGGGGGAGGGGGGATAAGTTCACTGACTTCCGAAAGAGATTCTGTTTTGCGCAACTCTTATAGCCTCACCAACTCATTGCGAAATGCAACAGCGGAATCACGTCTAACAGCTGTCTCTTGCGTGTAGTCAAGGGGAAGCAACAAGTGACCGCCATCCTATTGGGGAGGAGGGATTTTTCTTTCTCTTTTTTAGATTTAGAGATAGGAATGTGATTTACAAAAAATTCGAATTTTTTTTTAATGATAAATTTATATCGTGGAGTGAGTCAAGATTGCTGTTACTCCGTTCAATACGAAATTTCGGAAGCAGATTTTGTTAAAATATTGGATTTACGGAGAATTTATAAAGATATTAGTAATTAATTTAGTTTATTACATTAATGTCCCCTTTTAAATCAACAATAAGATTATTTTGGCACGGACTTCGTAATGTTGAACCATAGGCGGCTTACGAGGACGACTCTTGACCTGACTACTCGCTCTCCAAACTTCCACATAAGCTGGAGGACGTGTGACCCAAATATTCAACATGCGCCAGACCCACTTGCATGACGGTTCTTCGGTAGAATTGGGCCTCGAAGCTGAAACCCTCCGGTCTCGAAGCCGAGACCTGACCACCGCAGCCCTTTCAGAAATTCATTCATACAAAATATTTCGAAAACAGTACAATGGTTATGGGGGAGGGCTCTGTCGTAAGTTTTCACCATAAAAAACGTACAGTTATACATTTTTTTTTTCTTTCGATTTTACGAAAAAAAATGGAAGGGGAAAGAGAATAGGCGGCCATTCATGATCAATTTGGTGATCATGACCTTTCTTTCATGTGAAATCAAAATTATTAAAATTGAGCCAGTGGATAGAGTTGGATGATTGGTTCACTGGTTTTCCTTAATATTTTATGGATGAAATATAGATAGTTCTTCCTGATACACGATAGGAATGAAGCGCAAATTTTCTAGAATACATTACATTTTATCGGAGGGAAGAAAATGACATGGTATTATTAATTGTGACACTACATATTCTTTCTTTTCATCAATAGATAGTAAATGTTCTAATTTTGGATGTTTATTATAAATTTTTTTTTTTTATAATTAACTTAACCAAACATTTTAATTTGAACCCACAGTATATCAAGCATTAAAATGAAGGCCCATTAATATTGTTTTGTTTCATCGTTTGCTTTCACCAGTGGGGTGTTTGTTTCATTTAATTTGACATTCTGAGAAATAGAAATTACATGCACCAGACCTCCTTAACCAGCAGTTTTTCAGTGAGATCAAGTTTTGAACTTGAATCCCACCAATTTAAAAACTAAGGAGTTATCACCAATCAACCAAGGATTTAGAATAATTATAAGGTTATATGCTTTAGAATATTTATATAATTTGGGTCCACAAAATCCTTTGTAAATTCGTAACACTTCTTCACTTATTCGTATTTTATTTTTAATGAAGTTAATGATGTATTTAAGAATTAGTCATAATCACCTTCCTTCTTAAAATTGTATGTCTTTAGATAAATTATTTTTGAAATTTAAAAATAACAATTGTCTAAGAAATGAATACCTAAATAGAAACTGAGAACTTTTTATAGTTATTGTCCATCGCTTTGACGGTGTTCTTATGGCAGACACATATTCCCGAATAATTTCTATTTTATATCTTTCATCGTCATCTGGCCTTGGTTCAAAATTACGAGGTCCGTCCCAAAATAGTCCTAGTGTTGCTTTACAAAGGGACGTTAATGTAACTAAACTAAACCTTTATATTTTTCATACTAAAGATTAATCCAACTATTATTGAAAGACCCCAAACTCCCGTTCAATAAAACAATGACGAACGTTCGAAGAGCCTTATTATCACACTTATCACTACGGAAGTTCTTACCCTTCCATTAAGAGTGACCGAGGGAATACCCCAGGTCCGTGCTCTATTTATTAGAAAAACTCGCCCAGATGTTATGGGAGAGATTGTATTTTTCTAAAAATTCTTTAAGAATACAAGAGCATGCGTCTATTTAATAAACACTATCTAAAGAAAGTCCTCTTTTAAATATAAACCCCTTAATAATAGAGGCTTTCATTGTGGTTTTGGAAGAGATAATTTTTCATAACTTTAAATCAGAAACTCAGGCGTTCTAATGTTCTGACATACTTTGATTCAAATGATATTAGAAATCAAAGAGTTAAAAGGAAGTATTTACTTTAAAATCTGTAAGAATGAATTGCTGAAAGGGCTGCGGTGACTAGGTGGTAAGATCTCGGCTTCGGAACCGGAGGGTTTGAGATTCGAGACCCAATTCTACCATCTAAGATCCATCGTGTAAGTGGGTCTGGCGCACGTTGAATAATTTGGTCACACGTCCTCCAGCTCGTGTGGAAGTTTGGAGAGCGAGTTGTCAGGTCAAGAGTCGTCTTCGTAAGCCGTCCATGGTTCAAAATTACAAAGTCCGTTCTAAAATAGACTTATTGTTGATCTAAAACTTGACATTAATATAATAAACTAAATTAATTACTGATATCTTTATGAATTCCCCGTAAATCCGATATTTTAACAAAATTTGCTTCAGAAATTTCGTATTGCATGGAGTAACAGCAATCTTGACACACTCCACGGTATAAAGTTACCTTTTAAAAAAATTTCGAATTTTTTAAATACACATTCCTATCTCTAGATCTAAACAATAGAAAGACACCCCCCCCCCCCTCCAATATTATGGTGGTCACTTGTTGCTTCCCCTTGACTTGAATGATAAAAAATCGTTTTCGAAATATTTTGTATCATATGAATGCCACGTTTCCTAGGACCTAGATCACAATGCACCATCAGTGGTCTTCTATCCTTTCCTCAGGGAGTGTAAGAAAATATTTTGATCTTGTTTTAAAAGGAAATTTGTTGATATGGTATTTTTGATTTTCTGTATATTTTAAAACCACTGTAGGAAAATAAGAGTCCTTTCGATTCAGAAGTTAATATGAAGCCAGAGTTCGAATAATGAGAAAAGAGTTATTTTTAGAATACAGATAAGCTCATGAATATACGCTCAAGCCTTTTGCTTGCATTTTTTAAATTCCAGTTACCATTTAAATTCAAGAATAAAACAATGAAGCATCTCTCTGTATAACTTCTGAGTCGAATAGGTTTTTGATTATTAGCAAAATTTTCAGATTCTACTTATGGTAACTTCAGCTGTCTGTTATTTATCTGTGCAATTATATGAAATCACTAGTCCCAGAAAGGCTGAATAAACTCTTCTCTGGAAAATCTGTAACGCGCTTCCAATGGTCCCTCTCTCTGTTTCTTCTTTTCTCTCTCTCTCTCTCTCTCTTTCCCCCTTTGACTTTTTTACTAAAATAGACACCACATTAGTTCCTTGCCATGGTTCCTAAAAAAATACCAAATAAATATAAAATTTCTGCCGGATTAATAATAAGAAGAAAAGATATGATTAAATAGAAAATTTTATTTGTTGTTTACACGGAATACATCATATAAACTGTAAGAGTCGTCATGAAATAACTTTCGTTGTTTAAAGCAACCTGCATTTAAAGCTAATTAACGAAATGAAATCAAATTTCTTGTCCTGGTGCTGTAGAAGGAAGAAAAACTAACACCGGAGGTCGCTTTTAGGAAATATTTTTACGCTGCTATCACTTCTCTACTGAGAAATATACGTAATCTCGATAGATTGTGCCAGTTTCCATCTGAGGCATTAATTCCTTTTTACATTTAGTTGGCAATAGTTTGATTATTTTTGTTTAATAGGAGAAATATCTTATGAGCATTCTTTATTCGTAAATAATGCAATCGAAAGTGCATAATAAATTGCAATTACAATAATTGTCGTAATAAATAATTATAAACAATAAAAATAATTTGGGATAGCAGGTATAGTGCTGCGGTGGCTCTTACGGAATTTAAATGTCTTCCTTACTTACCTAAAGGCTAATGTTTTATGTAACATAAGGATACATGGTTAAAAATCCGTGAGAAATAGATTGTTTACATGAGCAGTAGCAACAGAAGAAGCAAGGAGTGCAAGACCGTAATTCTCAGAAAGCTCACATACAACAAATGTATTGATATTTTTTAACTCACTTTCTTCGTTTCAAATTTTACTGAATATTTAAGAAAAGAGACGATATTTTTTTCTTTATTTTTTTCTTCTTTTTATAGCAATAAATTTTGAAGAATTTATAATTGGTTATGTTTTACCTTTCTATATATCCTTGTCAAATGGATGGTTAAAGCTAATCTTGGAAAAACAGAGTAGCTGTTATCACCGGTATCTTGAAATGTAAGTTTTCTAAGAAGATTTGCTTTGCGTTGTCAAATGATATAAATTCGGCATAAACCAACACTGCAATTAAAGTATTATATTTACTTAAATATAAACTATCTGCTTTTTTGCTATTTTTTTATATTTCAATTATTTCACTAATGAAATATTATCAATTGCAATTTAAAGACAAAAAGTAAGTATGTATAATATATCATTATATCTACATTTAAATAATTTATACAAGAATGCGCTAAATTTGTTTAATTCCAAGATTTTTCAGGTGTCATATTTATAATTTTAAGTAGGAAATCGAAATATGAATACATTTTCCGTCGATAGATGACTTATCAACGTAGGTACTGTAGAAATTACGAGGAAGTTAAAGAATAAAGAGTTTATGGATGGCATAGTCAACCAGTTGAAAAGAGACAAAACTCAAAAATTTTTTGACCATATTCCAAATAAATCTTTGCAAAATTGAAAATTCATGTAAAATTACTCTATATTATGGTTAGAGTTGAAAAAAAGGTAAACAAATTTATCAATATTTCTATCATTAACTATGAAATCCTGAGTCAAAAGGATGTAAACTTAACCCTGTCTATGTTGCATTAACCAATAATCCCCCCCCCTAAAGATTCCCTTGATAAAGGGATGTAAATCACTGTTATCAAATTGCAACGATTGTTAATTGCACCGATCCTCATGCAACTTTAGGGGACCCTCATACAGGGATGTCCCAGATATTCTAGAGAATCATCAGGTAAAACCTGCTAGCACAACATAGCAGGAAGCAGTGGCAGTCGTTTATGGACACAGTGAAAGCTCCAGCAAAAAAAGATAAATCCAGATCAGAGAGTAACGCTCCATTGTTCCATTCATGATAAGTGCCTTTCCAGCCTGCTAGTCACCACCTGTTAAAACCCTCAATTGTTAAATGCGTCCAGATTGCTTGATGAGGGATCTCCTTATCGCCGTACGGTCATTGCATCTGCTCAGTTGAGCTCAGCTGTGTTTATTGTTTGGGAGCAACTTATCGCACCTTCAAGAGAGGAGCGTGTCAGGCCATCTGGATGCCAAATGTTTTTCCGTTGTGAAGGGACTATCATTGACACATGTTCAAGAACGGTCAGTTACGCGGCCGCATCATGGATGGTCATTCCGAAACCAAGCCAGATTAGAGCCACAAATGAGGGCAAGTCTGCTGAGCGATTATCGGGCTATAGAGAGCTGAAATGAACCAGGGAGAAGTAAGAGGCAGAGTTTGGACATAAATAAAGTGCGGGGGTTTTCTTTAAAGCAGGAGAGAACTTTTGGATTGCGGATTGCTGCATTTTACTCTCCATTTTGGAGTAGACATGCGGACTAACACCCTATTAGTGTCTTGTGATGTTATTTCTTCGGTTCCGATGAAGAACTCTTTTTATGAACTTTTTTCACTATAAACCTTCAATCCTCGACTGTTGTGTAAATATAAACTTCCAAATGGTGTAAATATCAAATATTTTAACCTAGCTTAGAATAAATTGTTCTTATGTATATATATGTATGACTGTAAGTAAAGGAATTATCTGGAAATTTGCTCTCTTATTTGATCTGTCAAGATCAAGACATTACAAGAGTAATGTACATGCTAGAGAAGATGGATAAAGCAAGAGAAAGTGAAAAGCCTCCTTGGGACACGAAAAACAAATAAAACACAATTAGGAATGACACACGATTACATTTCAAGACTTCACTGAGTTGACAGCGGAAGTCAGAAAAATTTTCAGCACTAATAAGGAATATCTCGACAATCCTTAAAACTATATTTGGAAAAAGTTGGTGATATTAGGGAAGAACCCACTATGTACTCAACAGATAGATAGCTCAGAGAAAGCAAAAATGACCAGTGTACTTACTAGGTAGATTACCTAATTGCAAGGTAAGTCTCCAAAGTATATAACATATAAGTTCTTACTCTTTCTTTTTGTTCAAACTTAGCTTAACTATGAGCTATGCCCTCTTTTGATTTATATTTTTAAATATTTAATATACTTTAAAAATTATTACATAGCGTTTTGTTCTTTTGATTCAATTTCAGCTGAACAGAGAATGGAAGAACACTGAGTCAAATCACTTCCAAAAACCCCCGTGTACACACTCACACACATACACTGAAGTTTCTCGGTTTTAAAATTGAAAGCTAACCACCAAATAAAAAAAGCTAGATGAATGAAATATGGCATTTAAAATGCAGGTCCATATTACATTTGAAATCAAATTGGATTTTTGGATACATTCACATGCTTGAAATAAAATAACAAAAAGAAGCAAAAATTTACTAAAATGAAATTTAATACAGTCGAATCTGGTTAATTGGACCACCGGGTAATCGGACCAGCCGCTTATTCGGACCGAATCTTAAAGAACCGAAACAAATCCTAAGTACATAAGTCTAATATTATTCGCTTATTTGAACCGAAATTCCGTTTAAACGGACCAAAGAACGTGGCACAGAAGATGAAAAAGAAGCCACAAGTCGTCAGTGTACAGCAGGAAGTCCGAAAGGGAAAAGAATCAGTGGGAGGTGAGCAAACCCTTTGTTTCTTAGAACGGGCAGCTCGGTAGTAAGTTCTTCAAACTTCGACTTGAATTTGATAAGAACTTTTTTTTTATTGTACTTCGCTTGCTGGGTATCGTGTAGATCGTTTCGAAGAATTTGTTTTTAAATTTATTTTTCAATGAATAAAGTTCATAAGCAACAGTAGTTCTTGTTTGTATGTTCGCGTGTGCCGCACAATAAAGGTCATAATGACATTTTAATATGTTACGTATAGCACGTCTCGTCTTGTAACATAGGGCATGTTCGTGTAAGCGGACCAGCCGGTTATTAGGACCAAAATGATCGCTTCCCGATGTGGTCCGATTAACCGGAATCGACTGTATATGATTCTATTATTGAAGTTGCAACTCTATGAGGAATCTTGGTTCCAATCGTTGGAAAATAAAGATTTCAAAATGCATACTCACTTTATTTCGTTATATTAAAAAAACAGTAACATTCATATGCAAAACTCTAGAGATAAAAGTCTGAATACTCGTTTCGTGAGCGGTGGTACCCAAGTCTCCAAATTTTTATGCAAGATAGAAGACCGCTTCTTTAATAAAGAATGTAACAGAAAGTTTCGGGCAGACCATTCCTCTTTTTTTTTTTATCTTAACGTAATAACATTGCCATAGTATACCCTGGTTCCCAGAAACGGTGACTGCCTTTCGACGTCACAGAAAAGAATATTTGGTGAAAGGGAGAAAAGTCCAAAACGGAGAAATAGATCAAGGAGAGATTATCGAAATGTATTTACGTTTTCTTTGAAGAATATGTATTTTTTCCCCCGTATCTTCGTTCTTCAATCACTTATGAGTGTTCAATCCTTCTTTGAAACAAATAATTAAATTTAGTGATTAGTGACTGTTCAAACTGACTACAAAATCATAACTGTTACTCTCTCGTAAGCGAATTATGCAAAAAAAAAAAAAAAAAAAAAAAAAAAAAAAAAGCATTGTAATCTTCAGAAATGTTGAACCTTCGATTTTGACGCATCTTTTTGTTTCAAACCTTGCTGAGTTTCGAAATACACTCTTTTAGAATTAGGTATGTGTAACTTTATCTGTTTGTGAACATGGTAACTCAAAAACGGTTTTGAGACAGACTGCTAGAGTTTGTAATGGGGAATGTACACCAAATTTGTATGTTTTATCACATTTTGAATGATTCTCAGAAAATCTGTCTATAGCCATCCGAGTGAATTGAACACGATAATTGCAAAGCTTAAAAGAATTAGATAGATGAAATTTGAATTGAATCCTCCAAAGGTTGATCATGTGTTGACCTGGTTCTTCTTTCTCTCTCTCTCTCTTTGTATAGATGTAAACACATTTCAACAAATCAATAACATAAGTAAATGAAATCTTGTACTCAGTTTGAACAAATTGTTCAGATTTTGGAATAAATCTTGCGAAATATGACCATTTACTGTGCTGTAATTTCGCATGCATGAAATTGGGATAATTCAAAAATGCAATAACTTACATAAATAAACTTTGGTACTTTACCTTATCACTAAAATTGTAGTTCTACATCCAATTTTGCTTTTACCTGGTCATAATAAAGGCATCCAAATTGCTTATTCGACTTTCTTTACAAGAAAACTCGGAAACTCTCTTGCGCTGAATTCTAATCTAAAATATAAATTATTACCAAATTTAGCTAAGGGATGATATACTGTACTTTTATCTGCATGTAAGCGTAAGTGAGCACTTATACAGATAAAATCTATTGCATGATGTTGGTTACATACATGATTTTTGCATGTTTATTGTATGTCTATAATTTTTGTTTACATGTATGTCTATTGCATGGTTTTTTTTTTGTATTGTATAATTTGATTACAATTTTATTTCTAAGAAATCAAATTTTAGTTTCATTCTGTAGAAAAGTACAGATGAATTTTCTTACATAAATATTAAACACATGTTAGTGATTAATAGCCAAAAATAATCACTAAAGATCACATGCTAAATTCAGTAAAAGAGTTAGCTTTTCACCAAATAATATTTTTTACTTAGATTGATACCAAAGATTGATATTTTTTACTTGTACTTTTTACTTTACACTTTTCCATTACCAAGCAATGAATACATCAAATATGGGCTTTCTTTTTTATTCTAAGTAACAAGCAACTCGCATTTGTGGAATTCTAAAAATAAAAATCTGAACACTCATGCCGTTCACAACCATCATCTCCAAGATATACTATTTTATGTTCGAAGCGGTTACAGAACATACAAGAAAGTTGCTGGGATATCACTGCCGCTAAATTCAATATTATTTCAATAAATTCATATATTTTTTTCTTGGTCATATAAAGCAGGAAATGTTTCTTTACTTTCCCTTATACTAACAAATTAAATTATACTTTGATAATTTTATTGTAACGTTAATATATTGAAAGAACATTAAGGCAAAGTTGCTTAATAGTTCGAAAAACGATTTTTTGGGAAGAAAAATTAGATATAAATGTACACAAGTCTTCTGAAAAAATCATACTTATTAAAAGATTTAAAATACTTTCTATGTATTGCAGGCTGTTTGAAAGAATTTCTTCGTCTATTTTTGAAAAATAAACTAAAGCAAACTTTTAAAAATTTGACAATAAGGTAGAGTTTTATTGATGCTGCCGTTTTCTGAGATAAATAAAGAAAACAATTTTTCCTAATAAAGAGTTCATCAATGCTGAGAGCAACCATGTCACATAATGTTTAGATGGATTTTCAGTCCTTCCAGATATTATGAATTCTGCCATTCGCATTTAATATTGACTAGTGTGTAGGAAGTTAATGGAGTTATTGAATTCCTTTAATATTGAGGAGTGTTTATTCAACAAAAACAGATTTTTGTTAAAAATATTGTGAAAATATCCATATTTATGTATTGCATTATTAATTTTTGTTTACAAAATTTAAAATTTAATTTTGTGATATGAATGAGTTTTTTATCCATAATATTTTATTTTCAGTTTTTAGATAATACATATTTTTAACATAATTTTTTTAGAGTAAAAGATTTCTTAATATAATTTCATAAGAATTATTTAAAAATAATGTCTCAATTAATAAGGTTAACATTTTATTACGATGATTTGTGCAACAACAATTTTTTTTAATTAAAAATCTATACTTATAATAAAGCTCAATGTGTGTGTGTGTGTGCGTGTGTGTGTGTGTTGGCGCTCTACAGGCCAGACCGTTGGACCTACAGCTTCCAAATTTGGTACATGCGTACCTTGGAGGTTGGTAATGTGCACCTCGGAGCCCTTTTTTCGAATTTTTAATTCGAATTTGAATTAATTAAAATTTAAGCGAAATTTCGATGTTTTTCCACTATAACTTCCGAAAATATTATCGCACAAACATGATTTTAACATCAATTTAAAGATAAAAAAATTAGCTTTCTAATGGTATCAGTGTTTTAATGAATAACTCAAGCTTCTATTTTTAACGAATTTTTAAAGAAATATTTTAACCATTTTTTTGAGCACGTTACTGGATAAAATAAAAGAAAACAATGACGGAAGTTCAAATAAAAACAAAAATTTCATCGTAAATCAAGTCTAAAGAAATGATACTTTTAGCACGAGACTGGATAAAATAAAAGAAACATAAAATGTGATATTTTCTACAAAAATAAATGCAAAGCAGAGGTTTCTATAATCTTTTGCAATATCTAAATCATTTATTCAACAAATCTTCTTTATTTATGGTGAACCAGATTGAATTTAGACAGGATATGCATTAAACTTCCGACTATGGCATATTATATAATCGTTTGTAATATCTGCATCATTAATTCCATAATTTTTTTTCCATTATAAAATGTGATAGTTTCTAAAAAAATAAATGCAAAGCCAAGTTTTCTATAATCGTTTGCAACATCTAAATCATTTATTCAATATTTTTTTTCCTTTTTCGCTTTTTAAAAAAAAACATATTTAATATTTTGGCAACATCACGGAAAAAAAACATTTTTAATTTCTGGCCAATCAATGCCCGGCATTACTTCAAGGCTAATGAATATTTGATTCAATTGAAATTTTTAGAACGCATTACTCATGGCGAACCAGCTGGTCGCCAAAGGCGGCTAGTCCTTAATAAATGTTATCTTAGTTTATTATTCTATGAATACCATCTAAATAATTTGAAAAGACTTAAGAATCAATCAGACAGAACTGACCACCGAGCCAGTTTCACTAATTTTTGCTTTATATGAAGGCTCGTGACCTCTAGATATGTTATAAAGGGTTGTCTGCACTAAACCACTTTTTTTCGAGAGAGAGAAATCTCAAAACATTTGCTTCACTGCTTTGTCTTTATGAAAGAGAAAAAAACTATAGTAGAATTCGTCAGATGCAAATTTTAATTTCATATGAAAGTTTCTGATCTCCTAGATACCTCATCAATAATCATTTTTATTTCTTCTCCTAAATTTTCAGATGACAGCACAAAATTAAACTTTTGTGTAGTTTTAACAATTGATTAGTCTAATTTACACTTAATAATAAATAAGAAAAGCAAAGTTCTTCGTTCTCATCAAGGTACCAATTACGCATTATTTTATTTGGAAGGTACCCATTTTTTTTTATTTGGAAACCCGTGGTGTTTAGATACATCATCAGTTGCAGCCTTCCATCCACCCACTTTCTTTCCATATCCTCCATTTTCTGGAGATACCACGAAATAATCGCTAAATGACTTCGCCGTTTTGCGTGCACAGCAAATCAACCAAATGCTTTATTTTCAGTGTAAACATAATTCGAAATAGGGCTGTGTAATTTTAACTGTTTTTAGAGAAGGTGTCGCTTGGTATCATAAGAAGTATTTAATCAAAGTTTATATATATATACATACAAACATTTCATGATAATGTTTTATTTTTATACATTTAGATACTGAATTTAAATTCAAGTGCGAGACGACAATATTAAATACATTTTTGTGTGGACGCATTATCGCTGCTATATAATTAAACGTAAATTTTAAAAATAAAATAAAGGTTGATGAACGGAGCCAAAAACCAATTTCTGCTACGTCGTTCCGGATTAGAGGTTCAAATTCTTTTTTTTAAAATTATTATTGCGTCTTTTCTGCAATTCACATTGCTTACAGTCAATCTATGTCTCCAATTTGCAGCGATATTAAGTTCCAGTAAACAAGAACCACGAGATACAGATTTTTTCACTCGCACCAGACTTGGATACTGGCAAAAGAAAGATGGGTAGAAGGTGTCAATTCTGAGGCACGGTCGCAGGGCATTTTCTTGCAATGAATTATTTCCGATCTATTCTGCGAAAGCACCTGTGCATTCTTTAACCAGTTTGTGCCCTTTCAAACTTTCAGTGTCTTTTGTGGCCGATTTCTCCCGTTTGTGGGGAAGGGCTGACAACGCGGGAGGTCTGCAACAAGTTAGAATCTGGATATTTTTCTTGGAAACAGGATTTGAATTCTTTCTCTTGAACAACTGTTTTGTTTCTCCTTTTCTAGAACTTTCTCCGATGTTTGCTATAGCCCTTCTAACTCTACAGCTTCGAAGCTATCATAAAGTAGCTGACGTGTTACTTCTCTTGTACTGGTATATTGCAACAATTGACAATGTCTAGTATTATCTTATAGGTAAATAATTTTTCATTGGTAAATAAGTAAATACATATGCTCAACTTAAATGCAGGTAAGTTATTTTACTTATTACAATTTTTAATTTTTCCTAATTCCAGCTCTAATTTCTTTTCTAAATTGTTGCCTGAATTTTTAGATGAACGGCTCATTTTCACTGCTTTCATTGGAGGAAATGTATCAATAAATTTCTTTGATATTGCTATATATGCCTTTGATATAAATCAATTAACAATTTTAAATTATAATTTAGATTTATCAATGTATGAATAGTTTAAAATCATTACATTTTAAAAACAACTCAAATTTATTGAGAATATTAATATCATACTGAACTCAATAAAGTGCTGTTAATTTTATCATGATTTTTTTTTTTTTTTTTGTATTGAATTCTGCAATATCACGGATATCATAGAATAGTTTTGTGGGGTGTTAGAAGGTCATTTATTCTTTAAAGGGGGTGATGGCTTTTACATGTTCTCAACTTCTGAGAGTTATTTTCTTTAATTTTTTATGGTATTTTATAACACATGTTATTTTAACGGTTATTTGAATGTTTCTAAGATTTTAATGCTATCTGTACAAAGGCTGTAATTAATAAAATTTTAACTTAGAATTACTTTCTGATTTTCATTATTTTTTGCTATTAATTTTTAATTGTAGACCACTTGAATATTAATAAATGTATATGGTTTATAATTTGGTTTCTTTCAACAAGAAATTACCTTAAAGATCTTAGTACGGATTAATGATTTGAAGGATTTGATTTTCTTAAATATAAGAACTCTTTAACATTGTCTGATTTTAAACGTTATTTATGTATATCAATATTATTTCAATTATTATCGAATAAGTGAATCTTAAATTTGACCGCAACACACACATACACAAGGATAACTTCTTGTATAATTTTTATAATTGGTTGTTATTTGTAGAGATAATTTTTCTAGTGATAATTACAATAATTGGTTTTAAAAATTATCTATTGCTTTCTGTTTTAGACATCTGTTTTACAGCCAGTTCAGTTTAACATATGAATATGTCCGTGAAAAAATTTGAAAAGACGAATGTTTGTAACTTACATCGCAGAGAGAAAAATATGTTTACAATGATCTAATTACCTTTAATATTTAATTTCTTGTATTAATAAAGATTATAAAAAATTTAAAAATCAAGATAACACAAGAAAAAAGTGAAAATTGCTCACAATTTGAAATAAAAAATATAAATAAATAAACTGAATGATTTTTTTAAAAATGACCATGAAATAGGTAACAAAAGTAATTTACACTTTTTTAAGTTCATTTTTGTTTAATTTCGCATTTTGTATTTATTTAATTTATAAACTTGTATTTCCAATGTTTTCATAATTAATTGCATTTAAATGTAAAACTGTTAAATTGATTTAAATAAGTATATAAAATAGGTTTATACAAAATCTTGATAGAGTAAAATCAAACTTTGTATTAACGACTAAAATAAAGGATCATTCTATACAAAGGTTTGTAAAATCGCGTATTTTCGAATCAGTTTCATTATAAGAAAGTGAATTTCAAATACAGTACATCACCGGTTATGATTTCATTATATTCATCAAAGCCAATGTAATGAGAAAAAATTTGCGTCATATGAGATTCCCTTACACGACGCAAAACTTCATTTTCCTATTTTTTCTAAAATTCCAAATTTTCTATATCAGCATTTTTCCGGTTTCAAAATAGGTGAGAAGAAGTCATTTCTCCAGAGAAATGATGAAAAATCTTCTTCTCCTTGTTGCTATTTATAAATATAGCGCACGGGAAAGTCGAAGCATATGAGAATTTCGAATAGTGTAGATTGGAGAGTAGGCAATAGGAGGCCGTTCAGGATAATTTGTTTAGACAGTTTGATAAGCTCTCCATCCTCGAATTCTTATGTCTTTGAGTATCAACGATTTTTTTGTAACTATC
>JAPMOQ010005219.1:32424-73438 GCA_026543055.1 Argiope trifasciata | reverse complement strand
GTGACTACATGTGCAATTTTGCTCCAAATTTTTCTTCAGTTTGTTGATAAAAACATGTACAAAACAGAAATTTGATTTTTATTATTATTAATCGATTATTATTTATCGCGCTAAAACCGTGCAAGGCTTTCTTTGTCTATGTATGTTTATTATAGAGTATGCGAGAAAGTTTTGGGGGACCACTCCCTTTTGGTTATTTCCCAATTTATGAACAAGTTTTTAAATATTCACAAATGTGAGTTATGGGCTCAACTTTTTTTTTTGTGTCTAATATTAGCCTGTCTTCAGAATGCATGAGAATGGTGGGTCGCCCATTTAGAAATTAGTAATACTGGAAAAATATTTATCGATGCACTGTAATTTTTTTATATGGAAACAAGCTGAAAAACAAGCTAAAACTTGATCCAAAAACAGCCTAAAATTTTTTATTTCAAATCCGCATATTAGGTGTGTTGTATTTTTGACATAATAAATAATCAGTATAATAATTATTGTTAGTTTTTTCAACAGAACACAATGCGATAATTCAACAGATAAAAAATAGGCCTTCGCCTACTGAACTAATGTTCTTTAAAAAATGTTGTTGTTGTTGTCGTGTCCGTGTTTTTCAAGGAAAGGGGGTGCAGTAGCTTCTGAGGGTAAAGACCCTGAGCACCCAGAGGGCAGAAGTCCAACTTCTAGCTCACACACACGACACAACCCTTTTTAGGGGGTGGTCGAACTCATTCATACACTCATTCATCCATCAGCAAGTCGGAATTTAGATCCAAATCAGAGACCGACTCATCCCTGATTCAGTACCCCCAGAGGTATCGTTTTGTTATGGGAACTTGGAGGACTTTGCAGTCACGACGTATTTAGCGTGCCCCAACTGCCATTAGCCAACACGGCGGTCTTTGGCCAAGACGAGGACAGAACCCGCAACCTTTCGGTTACGAGACTGACGATCTACCAACCAGGCTGCCGCGGCCTCTTCAAAAAATGAATACAGTATAAGATATATATTAAATAATTTGCAGTATTTATGGTTTTTTTACATGGATTCATTAATAATTATTCATCGCTGACAAAAACAGTAATTTGAATAACGCTTTAAAAAAATATCTACGTACATTTCTCTGAAATTGTACTTGCATGTACAATTCTAACTACTGCTCTAATGAATGAACCACCACATACATATAATGACGTAATGTTTTAAATATTTGTGCGAGTCTTTGATAAAAGAGAAGCAGTTTTGATACTGTTACGGATTTTCTATATCCTAAATTCCGCCGGGGTTCGTTTTTAACCTTGTATATAGTGGTTGTGTATGGTGTTAGATGATGATGAAGAGCACACAGAATGATCTGTTCTTTAGTTGACGAACACAACACAGATGTTTATTTAAAGGACGAGGACAGGACAGCTCACAGATGACAAATATTCACAACACAACTATGTACAGGAGACAACTATTTA
Source organism: Argiope trifasciata (assembly GCA_026543055.1). Classification (NCBI taxonomy): domain Eukaryota; kingdom Metazoa; phylum Arthropoda; class Arachnida; order Araneae; family Araneidae; genus Argiope; species Argiope trifasciata. The sequence continues at coordinate 71,977 of JAPMOQ010005219.1, read as the reverse complement.
CAGCCGAGACGAACACACAGGACAGCACACTGCAGATAGTAGTCCACAGGCAGAAATTCTGTAGTGACAATGTCCACAGCTCACAGAGCGACCAGACAGGATTCAGCCGGAGAGGGAATCTTTAAGGGATTCACTTTACACCACCTGGGTCTCTCCAAAACAGGCTGAAACTATTCCGCTATCTTTTCTTGCCTTTGCTGTCGACTCACTACTTCGCACAATGGGACTACTCCTTAGTTCGGGAAAGCTCCGTTCCCGACGACGACACAACGGGCTACGACACACGACGCAGGCTTCGTCAGTATATGCCACACAACAGTCCTCCGTTCAGGACTCCTCAGTTCAAGACCTCTCTCTCTTAGGTCTTCTCGATAAATTCCACACCGTTACTTGTTCTCTTGGTTGAACACCAGGCCGTTTAGATTCGGCTTCTCTCCACTGCCGCACTTCGGCTTGACTCCACTTGATTCTTCCTCAGATCTCCTTTCCCTTTTCTCCGCTGCTCCGCTTCGACTTTTTCCGACTCGATTGATTCACCCGATTGACTTCTGCAGCCCTCTTCCTTATATATACCGGTGGTAGGCGGGGCTAACATTTCTGGACGTTCTAGCTGGATCTCAGCTCCTAGTGGACGAATCTGGAAAATTCTTGATGTTTCGGGTACTTTCCATTTTGTCGCCAAAGTCGTCGCCAAATCACCAAATAGTTGCCCAGTTTGTCGCCAAGCCTTGGGACCTCTGACGTCACACCCACTCACTATTCAATACATATTACTGTCAATCTGTCTTTCTTACGATGACAGTATTAGCGCGGGAAAGCAAAACCACAGGTTCGTAACAATACGAACCTCTGTTCTCTTGTCAGTTCTTTTATAGAAATTAATGTGATGAATGGGTAATTTATATCATATATGGCGATATAGTGAAAGGAACTAGTTCATCTTACCCAGTTTTAAGAAAATTTTGTTTCCCAGGAATCTTTTGTAGATACTTTTGTTTTTCCTGACTAATTCGATGATATATACTGTTCGAAGCATATAAAGTTGTCAGTATATCATGTTCTTTTAATTAATTGAATAGAACAGATAAATATTGGTAATTTTTGTCTTAACGTCTGGTTATCTCAGAATGTAAACAACATTTTTCACTCTTTTGGTTCTCATTTCAATTCTTTTAGAGCCCCGGGTTCGAATTTTTACCTCCAAACTCGATATCCATCCTTATACAGGGTGCGCCAGAGAAACTTACTTATTTGAAAGGTTAATAAAAATAAAAGTATTTATTAGGTTGTTCGGAAAGTAATTTCGTTTTTTCCCGACAGAGGATTTAATTGTATTTTTCGCACCCAATTTCATACTTAAACCGCAAAATCATTTTATGTTTTAAGAGCTGATATAGCAAGGCTTGAGTGTGAAAAAGTGCAGCTGATTCTTCGCAGTAGTTTTTGGATGGTGCCCTTTTAAATATGGAGAGCAATAAACAGCATTTTCGTCATTTTTTTTCTTTTTTGCTATATAAAAGGTAAAAGTGCTGTCAAGCCAGAAATAAATTAGCCAATATGTGAGGAGAAGATGTATTAACAGTACATCAGTACCAGAACTGATTTGCAAAATTTTTCCTTCAAATGAGGAGGCCAAAAACCACCTCGATCAGTTTTTTTTACAGCAAAGACCAAAACTTTTATGAGCTTGTAATCATGTTACTACCAAAAATATGGCAAAAGGTATTAGACCAGAATGGCAATTTTATAATTTAATAAATAATTTATTCATTAAACGAAAATTTCTTTTCATTTTGACAAAAAAAAAAAAAAAAAAAAAAAAACGAAATGACTTTCCGAACAACCCAATAGTTATCGTTTTAATTCTTTTTTTATTTGAGAATACAATATCCCAATTTTTTTTCACATAGTTTGAAAAGTGACATTCGTTAAATGGCGGCCCCGATTGCTCATGCACTGATTAAATTGATTCCTGAAGTTTGAATCCACTCTTTGCAGCATATCAATCGGTAGGTTTGGCAATGGCTTAGCGAATGTTGCTCTTGAGGTGAGCTATTGTCCGTGGCTGATCGACATAAACCAGGGATTTCAAAGTGAACCTCGTCACAGAAAAAAACTACCGCTTCTTCTGGCGGGTTGTCAAGCAGCATTTCACATGCATTGTGACGGGCAAAAAAATCGCGTTCTGTTAATTCTTGCACGGCAGCGAATTTATAGGGATGAAATTGAAGATCTTGATGGAGAATTCGTCAAAGAGTGGTGTCAGAAATTCCCATAGCAGCTGTGTGTTTGCGAGCCGAACATCGGGGAGAAAGCAGAACTGACTGCCTCACCCTTTCGACATTTTCCTGAGTTTTGATGGTTCGTTTCTGGGTTTAGCAACATTCCAGAAATGAGTTAACCCACGACAGAATCGAATGACGGCCAGGAAGGGGTCTACGAGGAGGAATTTCAAAGATAGCGCAGAAGGCACGTTGAGTATCAAGTAAGTGACCATTAGAAAAGAAGCTCTCGTCGGGGAAGGCCCGCTGTTCTCTAGAAAAGAGCATGATGGCAACTGGCTAGAGGGGTAAACAAACTTGGGGACTACTGTCCAACCGTCATGAAAAAAAATCCTGAACATGGTTGCCGTAAGAAGACGAGTCTGAGGAGGGAAGTAGGCATTAAAGCAGACCACAACATTTGGCTAACTAAGCGCGCTTCATTAGGCGAGACATTCTTTTCGCCTGTGTGTATACATATGTATTTATGTGACGAATAAAAATAAATTGAAGATAAACTTATAAATTTCTTGTTATTCAAGTTTTTAAATAATGTCTTGCATAAGAAAGCCTTTAACGATATTTATTCAATTGCTTTTGTATTGATTTTTTTTGGAACCTAAGACTGCTGTAAATTAAATAAAAACCATTGGATAATAATAAAATATTTTGATATTCTCTTGAAGATTCATGAGTTTTTAAAAGGGGAAAGCTTGCGTTTTAAGACTAGCCCCCTCCCCCCGTTTTACACTAGAATTTATTAGTTTTGAATATGGTGTCTCAAATATTAGCATCTCCAAAACACAATACCCTGCCTTTCGATCAAAATCTTACTAGAGCTTATACGTTTTTTTCATCGAATGTAGAATTTTCCTTAGCGTCTCCCTTTTCCATTAATTTTTTCATTAAGCCTGGAAGCAATTTTCCAATAGATGGAACACATTTTTCTTTTATATAAAAGTCCTGTATAGTTTGTCTTATGATACATTTATCGAAAACATCAATATTACAGTTTCGAAACGCTGGTCTTTTTCTATTTTTACCAGAAGTCGATAATATTCTTGCTTCATTATCATTAAGCGATTTCACTTCCCGTTTAATCTTTTTAACTGTTGAAGCTGAAATTCCTGTCGCTTCTGCAGTCCCCTTGATTACATTTAAAATCTGTATTTTTAGCGAGTTTGCACTTTTCTCCTGTTCGAAGTATATCGCAACACTGCGAACTATAGCGCGCGCTTGAGGATGCAAAGTCGTCTCACTTTTAAATGTAGTCATTGTATAAAGCAAATCTACTATATAATTAAAGCAAATGACAGATTCTTTTTCAAAGCAGAGATCAAAGATTGCTGAAGCAAAACAAGAGATAGAATTAAGAAAAATAAAAAATATATATGAGCGTCAAGCACGGACAGAAGTACAAAGCAAAATGAGACTTCTAATCGGCGATTCTTCTAATTATAATGATACTTCTGACTAGTTCTCTTGGCGCCAAAAGAAATACTGCCAATTCCTTCACCCCTAAAATGTAATAAGATATCCCGTTTTCAAGCCGACTGACATCTACTTTTAGGGTTGATAGGGGTTTTCTCCTGACGGTATGACAGTACCTATCGCCCCTCTACCCACCCAACTCACCACTTGGGAGTTTTTTCAAATAAGTAAGTTTCTCTGGCGCACCCAATATTTGTGGTCTATTACTTTAAGAACATAAAATGTCTTCATTAGTCTCCTGGGAAGATTCATTCGCTGTCTAGCAATCGCATATATGGTTTTAAATTTTTCATGTATTAATTCTGAGAGGGAGGAATTTTACTTAGTAATCCAAAGGGATTATTGACAGGCAATAAAAACATTCAACCCCAAATTTCCCATCCAGGGAGAAGGGGACCATATAGAAGATGTTTTTTCTATACCAAACTGACACATTCGATTTCGTTATTTCATATAATCTCTTTATAACACCATAATTTCTAGGTCATTTAATTCCATGCTATTTTATTCCTTTGGGTCAGTTTTATTAAATTTTGCAGACGACTTTTTTAGTTACCTAATTTTTGTGTTTTCTAAAATGTTAGAAACCAGTATATTGTACTCGAACCTTATCACTTAGCTTAGGATACAAAATTTTCGGTCGTTTGTTTGAATCCTAATACATATTCTGTTTTAAAAGGGAAGTCTCCCGGTAAGCATTTTGATTCTCATTGCTCCTTATTATGAAGATTTGATTAGGGTTATATTTTACATTGACTTTTAAAAAAAAAAATGATATTTAATAATTATCTAGAATAATTAAAATTATTTTCGATTCTAATAGCCATAAACATATGTTATAGAAATTATTCTGAAGCTGAATTAGCTGAATATTCGTTTTAAACTGGATTGTTTTTTCCTTGGAAATTTATTATTCATTTTCAGAAGGTTTTTTTTTATTAGAAAGTTTTTAATTTAAGAGCTAGAATACATCTGAATGTTTATATATTTGGAATTGTGCATTTCTTTAAGAACATAATTTATTGAATTGAATATTATATTTTATTGTTGAAAATAAAATGAAAGATAACGTATGAGTTTGTTTGTGATTTTTTTAAGGAAACGACGTTTTCTACTGTACATTAAATACTTCTGTTTCAAAGAGTTCATATGAAGATACAAATGCTGGGAAAACAGGATGTTTCAAGTTCGTATTAAATTAACCGGAATAATAAATATCAACACTTTTCGTTGGAAAATACACGAATTCAAAAGGGGACTAGAACTGATGAAATCGGTAGAATGTCTGAAGCATTTAATCTTCAGATCAGACCACACAAAGTCGGAAGAATCATTTTCTAAGTTCATTGTTTGGAAATTTATACAGATCTTATTGTACATATCAGAAGATAATTGTATTATAATTACGGCTTTGTTATTTTAAATTTAAAATGTATTATGGAAACTAATGTAGCCTTGAAATTTTATCAGTCAAAATTTTAAAAAAATATGATATTCCATGATTAAATGTGATATTCGAACAATCTATCATGAATTAAAATAATTAATTGGCAGGACACACTACAGAAATACAGAAAGATATAAATTTAGCCACATTTCGAATTGGCCGTCATCACGTGGATCTGAGGATAACAAACGCAGCTAATACTCCAGAAATGTTTTCCATTTTCCCTTACATAAATTATACTGTTAAGTGAATACATCATATTTATGATGTCTCACCTCAATGCATAATTAAAATAATTGTTTACAACTAGCATTTGGGATAACTTCAAAAGGAAATAAATAAAAAGATTCGAAGTGAATTAAATTTAAACTTTATGTGGACAGTGAGCACTATCTTTAGCTTGCATTGAACTTTGAATTTATTTACTGGATTTACTTTTGTAAAGCAATAGTGACTATTTGTATTCTTTACTGTCATTTTACTTGAATTTTAGCATTCGTATAAAAGTAAGTTCGTGAGTTTTTTATGAGTTTCTGATTCGTTTGTATTTATTTAGATTTTTTAACGCGCAATTTCTTGGAAATTTCTTTCATTTGCATATCTTTTTTTATTTGAGTGAATTAATAACAGCGATTTCATATTATAGTTCTGTTTAGACGTTATGTGAGGCTAAAATTATATTGAATTCTTTTCTTTAAAGTATTCTAAAAGCAAGATTTTTGGGAGGGATTATTCAAGATAATTCTAACCTTCACAAAATAAGATACTTTGCACATACTAAACATAGTATAATGTTTACTTAACTGTTGTTATCGTATCTTTGCTTCAACTATATCTGTTGTGCATACTCCTGAAATGCCAACAATAGTCTTTTTACATTGAATGTAACTTTTCAATTAATAATAAAATATAAACTTCTATAGCATCAAAAATTTTTATAATCACCTTGTATTTTATTTCTTATTACTTTATTAAATGTTTAAATTTTGTTGTGATGAATCTTGTAATTATAATATTAAAATTCTTTTTATCGTATTATTTCATCATTTCAGTCATGTAAACATTTATGTTGGTGCATTTTAGAAACCTATATATTTTTTTTTCCTCACTCAGTGACAGAAGTGATGTATATAACCACTGGGTGCTCACTAGAAATCGTTTATTAAATATAAATTTAATTTGGACAAAATTAAATTTTTAATAAAATGCAAGATAGAAATATCAAATGCCATTTATATTCCAATTTCAGTAAAACTTACCTATTAAAAATATATTTGTAGTTATTTATTATAGTAACTTTAATAAACATAATGAAAAATTAATTTTTGATAAAAATTATATGTAATTGATTTTATATATAATAATTGCAACTTGATGATTTAGTAAGAACTTCTTTACCGATATAGTTTGAATCCTCTCTGCTTGTTTACTATTAGAATAATTTTAATTTCCTCTTGTGATACTTTATTTTAAAACTAAAACAGTTTCCTGACTATAGAGAAGTTATGAAAATCACATGATTCAAAAAAAGTTTGAAAGATATTTAAAAAAGTTATTCTGTAGTAAATCAATATATATAAAGTTTTTTCTCTCCATTTCTTATCAACTGAATAAAACACAATGGTCAAAGTTTTAGATTGTAATTTGTTAAACTCTGAAGATAATCTTTTCAAACAGAAATTCTTCATTAAAATTAACTTTTCTTATTATGAAATCTATTAAAAATAATCTCCCTTGTCATTTTTTTTTTCATTGTTGTCAGAGTTGTATGTTAATATTGCAGGTTGTAAGTAGTCACTTTTACAATGGTATAGTAAAATTGGGTAATTTTTTTTTTAGAATTACTAGTTTTCTATATATATATATGTCAGCAATACAGCTTTAATCCTTTATTTATTAGCAATCTGTAAAAAAAGAGGGAGGAGAATCTAGCCTTAAAAAGAATAGGAAAAAAAAATATATTTATTGTATTTTGCATTCTCTTTAATTTAATGTGATGATTATGATTATCAGTGTTTATATTGTACATAATGCAGAACTATTACTATATACAACTATCAACAAATAATGTGTGGGTAGTAAAAAAAAATGAAAAACTTTACTTTTTGATTTATAAAAAAGCAATATGTTTTTTTGCTATCTTCTGGCTATAAATTTATCACCTGATCCTGCAGGTGTTAATATTACATTTGTTTTTTCTTAAATTTATCTGTCTATCTGATCCTCCAATACAAAATGGTATTTTTATTTAAAAATTCTAGTGCCTTTTGCTATTAGATTAATTAACCTTATATTTATTTACTGTTATGATATTTATTGTATCTGAATTATATATTCTGTGAATATTTTTACCATTTGTAGAATGAGTTCAAATGAACAAAGTCCTAAAAAGATTCTCTTATTGTGGGGACCACATGTCAAGCAAGAGCATTTGATAGAAACTGTTGATGAATTAAAAAAAACTGCAGGTGATAAAGGCCTGGTGGCTGTTGAAAATTTGGAACGTTTAGTTGTGTGTAAGTATTGAAGACAATCTTTAATGCATATTTTAAAGTCAGCTTTAAAATGTTATTGATAATTAGTCATCACTACAGGTATATTTTGTCAGTATTTGTACCTTTATCTTTTTCAGTTTGCAGTTATCTTTTGCTTTTATTCTACTGAATACATATACTTTGCTTAATAGCAGTATTTTTATTAGTAATGAAATTATTTTTTTAAAGCCAGTTTATATGAAATTAAAAAAAATTAATTATAGATCTTGAATTTTTGACTGGAAGGTTGCAGTCAGGTTGTTAAAAAAATATTAGTCCAATTATCAAATAAATGAATTTGTAAAATGCATAAAAACTGGAAATTATAAAATATTAGAATAAGGCTTATATTTTTCTAATATGTTTAAAACAGGCTCTTTCTTTTTATTATTTACATTATTACCTTAATTATATATTTGATAAAATATAACTCATCTGTAGCATATAATGGTCTAAAGATGTGGTTGTCACTTAATTATGAGCTATGTAAAATAATGTTCATTTTGCAAACTTAGTAAAATAAAATTTTAATAAACTGAACTAGATAGTTAATATATTGGTTAAGTTTTAAAAAATGTGAAAATAAAGCAACTAGTTGAAGGACCTTCATAATATATCATGCCAAGAGCCACATAATGCTTAAATGCCACACTGATGAAAATACTTCACTTTTTTTCCCCCCTCTTCCAAAATCAAGGTTGGAGAAGTCTATATAAGGATTTCTGAGCTGTTAAACTGTTTATTTCATAAAGTTATCAAGCACTATATTTACATCAAGTTTCTGTATTCAAATTAGTATATTGATGAAATTTTTTGTAAATTTTAGACTGATTCTTTTGTTAAAAAAATTACATTGAAAATAATAAATTAGTTGTGATAATAAATGTTTTGTTAGTAAACATATTGTAATTTTCTTTATTTTTTTAAAATTAAGATTGCAGAAATTATACTGTGGACCAGTGTTTATTAATTGGTATTAAAATTTAAAAGGAGAAAAATGCAAATGAAACACTGAAACTGAAAACTTTAAGCATTTTAAAGATTCTATCATATTACAGATTACATTTGAAGAAACAGAAAATTGTCAGAACTATTTTTATAGGGTTGAAAGAATTGTTTTATTCAATGAATCTTGTTGAATTCACATAAATTTTATCAATGCATTTTAAATTGTTTCTCATTCAGTTTCTAATATTTAGTTCATTTTTTAATAGAAAATTGTTGAAGTATATAATATGCTAAAAAATAAATCATGTTGTAATCATGTATAAATATTAAATCATGTTGTACTTTCATTATCAGACCTTCTCCTCCCCCTTATAGATTTATCTCTTAAGTTTCAGAATTTCTTCATATATTTGCAAATATATAAAATTTTCCTTCTTATTTATGGTATATATTCTGATGAATTATATTTATGCATTTTTTAAATTAAATTTTTAATCTAAAACATTTCTTTATTTTTCATTTATTAAAATTTTCTAATAATGAAAAAGTTATAGTTATGTTGTTTTTATAAAACAATATTTACTAGGTTGTAAATAATGTGTGGAAGAGAATTGTTATCAGCAGTATCATAAGTTATTATTAGAAATGTTGATTTTCTTTTATATTCTGTTTGTTCAATGCCATAAACATTTTCTTAACATAATTTATGCTTTCTTTAAGACTATTTCTAAGGTTTTGTAGATTAATGTTCAATTCTTTTTTCCATTTATCTACCTGAATATACTAATAATACAGATTCCAACATGAAAAAAACAATCTGCCCTTTATCATTCGTTTTTGTGTATAGGTAATTACCTTCCATACATCATAATACACAAGCTTGTGGCAAGTACCTATTGTTTTACTGCATATTTAAAATATCAGAGGTTTCTTTTTCTTTTCTTTTTGTTTTTCCCCCCATTTTGCAGTTTGCTTTTCTGTTTCAAAGTATTTATCCTTCCTTCCTCTTTTTAGTTAAATAATACATATTTAACAAATATATTTCTATTGAATTTTTATTAGCTAACCATATATATTTTGCCACTTTTGGAATGGTGTATGCTGAATTAATATTTAATTAATTAATAATTATGAATTAATATTTAATTCAGCTGAATAATGCATTAAATTATTAAGTAGCATAGTCTGATATTACAAAGTGTTATTTAGACATTACATAATTCATCTGAATGATTTATTGAATCCCAGAACTTATTAGTTAATTTTGTCATTTTTTTAATAATTTGATTATGAGGCTATTAATTATATATGCTCTTTTCTTTCTTTTTTGTGGGGGGGGGGGTAATTTTTTTTATGGTCTTGTTAAAAATAAAAATTCAGTAATTTTAAGAAAATTCTTTTAGTTTTGGTTTGATAAACTCTAACAAATAATAGCTTTGTTTCTTTTTTTAAGAAACAAATCTTAAGAAGTGTCATTTCCTATATTTATATGAACTATAAAGCAATATGAACATTTTGTTAATGGAGAAGAGTTTTGTTCATTGTATTAATTATTATTATTTACTTATTTCTCATTTTTACTATGAATCAATCTTTTCTGTTTGCAAATCTCATTTGCAGTAGCATTACTTCCTTGTCCACAAATACTTGTAATTAAAAGTGATTTGTTCTTTTTCAATTAGTGCAAATGACTTCCTGTATTGATTATTTCATGCATAGATTTAAAAATATCTGATTGCAAACATTTGTATATTCACTAGAACTTTTGGTTTCATTGAACTTTGTTCCTTGAACTAGAATTGCACTGAATTACAATTATTAGCATTTATATATGTTATAGTTCTATATTTAAAGAATGTCTTAACAATGCTGGAATTGAAAAATAAATCTTCCAATTGAAAACAAACAAGAAAATGTATTTCTTGCTACTCTCATCACAGATACTGAATAATAGTAATCAGACATTGGATTTTTTTGCTTCATCATTAATAATAATAATGCTTTAATGTAGTTTTATATTCTTTGTGATGCAGTTTTAACTAGCTTGTGTATATGTATGTTATCTGTGCATTGCATGATTTCTTTTGTTTGATACATGGTATGCTTGTCTAGCTGATCATGCCAGCTCATCTTTTGACACTGTTCATTGTGGAACCCTTACACCAACTCTGACATTCCATCCGGCTGAAGTTTTTGCAGAAATTGCTCGAGTACTGAAACCTGGTGGAACTGTCATCATTAGAGAATCTGTAGCAAACAAAGGTAAAAGTGGTTTAACCATATAACTTTTATATTTGGTGTGTATTACATTAACCCCTTACCTGCCAAGGAAAGCTTACGAGATTCGCTCCCCAGTGCCACGGGTTTTAGAAGCGTACTACGGAAAGGCGTATATATACGCCCGCGGCAGTCAACGCATCGGCTTAGCGAGGCGTAAATATACGCCCGCGGCAGGCAAGGGGTTAAAATAAATTTTTACAAATTAGGAAATTAAAAGCATTTAATTATGTTCATCAATTTTTAAACTTAATATTACTATTCCCTATTTTTAACAGTTCAGTTTTTAAAACTGAGATTTTTTTTAAAAAAAATTTAGTTTGGCTACTAAGATGAAGGGTAATAAATAAAATTAAATACACTATCTAGATATGAAAATTGCTTTGTGATTGTGATTGCATGTACATAGAAAAATAAAACAATTAAAAGTGGATAAATAATTATAAATAAAGAGTATATTTTAATCTTAAGTATTTGTGAATTATGAATAAAATGCTTATTAATATTTATGTAGAAGCAAGATCTGTTTTCATGATTCTCAGAATAAGTGGGTAAAAAACTTCTTTAAAAAATATCTGTTTATGAGAGTAAACAAATTGGATAAGGATAAGCAATTTAATTTCTACTTTTCAAAATCTGTTTCTAATTATAGAATCATATAATAGAATGGAACTGTGAAAACTATTTTTCATAAAGATAATCATATATTTTTTAATTATTTTCTTTTTTTTCATAATTAATCATTCATCTGATTTTTTTTCATATTTTTTACAGATCATGTGCCAAATCTTCGCACAGCATCTAAACTTGCATCAGCTCTGAAACTATCTGGTTTTGTTAATGTTGGATCGGTGAGAGACTTTATCGTACTTTTTAATTTTTCATTTCAGATTTGTAAATTTTTTAATGAAAGGTTAATGTGAAATTAATGTCATGCTACTATAGTTCTTATAATAAAGATTAAGTGTATCTCAGTATTAGTGGGTGGTAAAATTAAGTTTTTGCATAGACTTTCCCAATTCCACTTTTTTATTTGAAAAAAAATCATTAAAGATGTAGAATTTTTTGGATAAAATAAGCTTTCCTAAGATAAGCAGTTTGTTTAAAGTTTATTTGAGTTCAGTTTATGTAAATGTTTGCATTTCTTCAAAGTTTTCTTATTCCTATTTAATGATTTTGGTGGTACTTTCATTTTTTTTTCTTTGTTTTAAAATTTAAATTAAAAAAAATTTGATGCATTGAGTTTTTTTTTCTATTGATATTATTGTCAATATGTTTAAATGTTTTGGCATTTTTTTTTTTAACATTTAGAATACATAGGGTACATATACTTTAAAAAATATTTTGAAGATGGTTTGGAAGGCTTGCTGCTAAAAGTTTTACCTATATATGCTCTCTTTTGTGGATGGCATAGTTTTGTCTTTCCAACAGAAGTCATTTAAAAGTTCTAAAGTAAAGATTCAATAATCTAGCTATTAATTTTTTTTAAAAACCTAAAAGATTTTGAAAGTAGTTATTTATAGATCCCCAAGAAAGGTTGAAATATCTTTAATAAACACCATGACTATCATGATTAGTAATGAATATGCTTTGTCTCCTTATATATTGTACATTTAAGAAATGAATTGAAACTTTCAGTTATAGGGAATGGCAAGTTATTCTTTGTGTCTTTTGCTTTTCAGCTTGAAGATTAAAATTTAAGCATCAAGGATTGAAAATGCCAGAATTTGAAAAATATTTATGTATGGAATTAACTTTAAAAATACAGAAAATTAAATCATCTGCATATTGTTATATTTTACTTACTATTATGATGTTGCTGTGAAAATTACTAAAATCTTCAGTTTTGTATTTGTTTCAAAGAAACAAAAAATTTTACTAAAAAGCATTCATTTTATTTCATATTTGCAGGAAACTATTTGAAGTCAGAATGAATAAGAAAAGATGTATTAGCTTTTTGAATAAATTAATAATGTATTTACAAAATTTTTAGAGAAGTTATGCATACTTTTTCATTCAGTAATGTATTCATTTGTAGTGTTCATCACTGAAAATTTAAAATGTTGAAGTCAAAGTACTTAAAATTATATTTTAATTTTTAAAATATAAATTTTATATTAAATTTCCTGTTTGCTTAAATGTACAATTGAGTTTATTTTTATTGTTCTTTATCTTTAGTGAACTATAAATAAAAAATGTGTGAATATTTTATATTTTTAGAAATTATTTTGAATGTGTACACTAGATAGGTACTAGAAAAATAATTGCAAGGTTTATTATCTTTTGTAATAAAATATTTTGATAATTCTTCAAAATAAAATTTAGAACTTGAAAAAACAAGGTTATATATACTTGCTGAATTAATGAACTATTAGAAACTTTAAGAACTTTTTTAAAAAAAATTCTTTGTCTAATTTTAAAAGATATGTTGGCAAGTCTCTAAAAGTAATTATGGATCTGAATTTTCTTTTATAAATTGCAAAACTTAGTGGGGTAATTTAAAAAAAATATATTATTCAGCTAATATAAAAGAAATGAAAGATGCTTTGTTTCTTACATCAAAAAACAACAAAAAGAAAGAAAAAAATGGAGGATTTTGTTTTCAAGGAATTTGGATAAAAAGAGCCATGGAATTTATTTTTCAAAAACTTTTTTTAAAAATCACTCATTTTATTCATCTTATGTTCTTATTTGATGTGTTTATAAACATTAATATTTTATATGTTGTTAAACATTAATATGTTTATCTTCTTATTTGATAAATCTTCTGCTAATAATATATTTTTCCTTGTATTGTAGCCTAAAGCTTTGCCAATAACAAAATCAAATGTTGAAGACTATGAAAAGCATTTTACATATAATGAGAAAGATGTATCACTTATAGAAATTAGAGCTTCAAAGCCTAATTTTGAAGTAGGAGCATCAATTCCTCTCTCAAATCTCAGTAAACGTTAGTATCTTTTTTAAGGTTTTACTGGTGTAACAATACATCCATTGTTTCTAAATTTTCAAAAAAACTTCATTTTTTAAAAAATTTTATTTTTCTATTTTCTGAGACTGAGTATGATAATGAAAAATTATTTATTAGTGTTTTTTTGAATTTATCAATTTCATATCAATATATTGATGAAATCAAAAGGTTAAATGGAAGTGCATGAAGTCTGAACTAAGTTAAATTGTAGTAATGTGTTAATTTTTTTAGAATTTTTTAAATCAAAATATTGTGTTAGGCTAACTTGATATTTTTCTCTTTTTAGCATTTAATTTAAAAAGTCATTCAAGATTTCTTATTTAACTACAAGTTTTTTCATTCATTGATAAATTTTTTTTTTTTTTCTTTCATTAAAGCATCATCTAAAGCAGATTCAAATGCTGCAAAAATCTGGATGTTGTCTGCAGATGATACACTCGATGAAAATGTGGAGCTGATAAATGAGGATGATTTATTGGATGAAGATGATCTGAAGAAACCAGATCCAAGTACTTTGAAAGGTATTAAAAAAAATCCATGTAATATTTTATTTATTTCTATTTATGTCATTAAATTTGTCTAATCTTTCATTTTTCATGAGAATTCATATTTAATAGATTTATATCATATTCTGCCTATCTACATTTCATGTTATAAAACAGTATTGCATGAATATTCTTTTTGTTGTGCTAAATTTTTTAAAAATAAACATTTCATTTTAAAAAGACTGTAAACATAGTGTTTTCCACAAAAACAAGATTTAAAAAAATGTTTCACATTGCTTATTAGTTACATAGCTACCCATGCACACTTCTTATGCTACACACACCAAAAAAAACCCAAAAAACTGCTATTGTTATTTACCATTTAGTACCCAGCATTTTTTTGATGGGATAGTTTAACTTCATTTTTGGATTAAATTTAACTCTGGTGTAAATTAAATTTCTCAAATCATTTTATTTATTTCTCAAAGAAAAATAATAAAATAATTCACAGAAAATCATTTTAAAACTTTTTTTTTTGATATACATTAGAAGATTTTAAAACATGGGAAAGTAGAGTGTCCTTGCATTAGGTCAAAAATTAACAGATTTTTTTTTAACTTTAAAATCTAATTGATAGCATATTCTGTGTGAAACTTGTCTACGTATTTAAGAATATATAGTATATATTCTCATATTCTTGTTTGAGAATATATACTATATAGTATAGTATATATACTATAGAATATATAGTATGTATTCTCTTATGTATTATATATTATTTTATTATAGTATATATTCTCTTATCTTATCAAGACTAATGTAATTTTAGTGAAGTGAAAGGAATAGGAAACTATACAAGATATTGAAAGATATGTCTTCCTCTCAGAGATTTAAAAAGATGTAAATTTTTTCATTGTTTCTCGATTATTATTTAAATGCAGACTTTGTCTTCTTCTTATCTAAAATTTAAAGGTAAACTTGGTGATATTCTGATAATTTTCATCTACAACAGCAAAATTCTTCAGCTATTGTTGTGTATCCTGAATTTGCAGGCATTTTAGAATTATTTGAATTTTCTTATTTGCCATTATCTTATATGAGAAATTGAAATTCTGTACTTTTCAGACATCTGATTCATATTTTCAGACATTACTTATTATTTATTTATTCATTCATTCATTCAAAAGGTATGTAACTAAGCTTTTAGAAGTGTGTTTATTTAATTCTATTTCTTGGAATTTGTGAAATTAATTTCTGTTTTTGTGAATATGTATAATTTTTTAAATTAGAATTTCCCATTGTACTTCAACTGATCTTTTTCAAATTATGGGATTGAGCTCTTATAAAGATATTTTTTTAATTCTTTGTTTTCCTTTTTTTATGTGATTAATTCCTAATTTATCCTTCTGTAATTTTGTTTCACCTTAGTTTTATTTGTTTTTAATTTCATTTGATTGATACATTGCATGGGAGAAGAAAAAAAATTATAACATTATTATTTGATCTGCATAAACAACATTGAATTTCTGATTCTGCTTATGTAATAGGTCACTTTAACATTTCTCTTGCAACCATTTTCTAATGGATCAGTATGCTCATTCCTGTTTATAGCCAGAATTCTTTCACAAGATCAGATAAAGTGAAGAGATAAATATTAATATCTTAAAGAAAATGCCTCAAAATAATTTTTAATGTATTATAAAGGAATTTTTTAAATTTAGAGATGTTGATTTTCTTGGAAGCTAAATAAATCTTTAAAAGAAAATAAACCAGTCAGAATGTTTGCAATACAGTGCATTTCTTGCCAAGCCTTCTTGAAGTGGCAATTACATTCCTAAAGATTTTTTTTTAATTTAAATTATATGGATGACAATTTTATCAGACCTTAAAATTCAAAATTTTTGTCTATATAATATACACATATCTATATCTAAATTTGCTCTATATAATATACACATTGAAGGTGCCTGATTTTTTTTTTTTTTTTTTTTTTTTTTTGCAAAATTATTTTATTATTAATAATATATATATATATTTCAGTATGTGCCACTACAAAGCAAAGAAAAGCTTGCAAAAATTGTTCATGTGGATTAGCAGAAGAGCTTGAAAAAGAAGAATCTGCCAAAATTGAAAAGAACAGATCTGCTCCTGCTTCATCCTGTGGAAATGTAATTCTAATTACTTATTTAATTTAAACTTAGTTTGTCTATTAATTTATCTTTTTTATTAAATTGTTTTATAATCAATATTGAATTGTGTAGTTAATTTCAGTTCTTGTCCAGAAGTTTATAAATAACAAGCTTATTTTCCTTTAGAATCACAAATTCTTTCTTCATTCATTGAGATTGTTCAGCAGTTATAATTTAACCTTTGAATTTTGTGTGCTTGCAAAGAAAATAGCTATAGGCTATGAATTAGAATGTATGGCATATTTTTTAATTTTTGAAGCATTTTTTTTTAACCTATTAGTAAACCAAACTTTTTATCTCATATGAACTTTAAAATACATATTTTAATTTTTGTGACCAGAAAAGTTTTTTAGTGAATCTAAAATGCAGTGTGAATTCCAAAATGCATTACTTCCTTGCTTAACCTACTTCAATGGTGGAAAATATTACTTCATTTTTATTAGAAAATTCAGAAATATATATTCTTTCATTTTTTTAAATAATTTTTTACAAAAAATATAAAGCTTTCAACAAACTTTGTAGTTTTATAAAGCAATAAAAAGAACTTTGAATCTGAAGGTGAAGTAACAGTTTATGAGAAACTGAAATGATATTCTATAAATATAGTTTGCCTTTAATGTATTATGCATGTTTAAATTCTAACTTTTAAAGAACTCTTTATTGAAACAAACATTTTTTTAAGAAATTTAACTGCAATTATTAATTTTAAAATAAATTTAATTCTAAATATAATTTTTTTTTTCCCCTGTAAATAATGTGATCTTTACATTTCAAATGAATAATAATTTTCTTTTGAGTTATGAAATTACTATTTGTATTTTTATTACCAAATAATATGCATCTATATTATGTTTTATTGAAAGGCATAATTGTAATAAATGGGCCTTTTTATAATTTGAATAAAAATGTAGTAGCAGTTACTGATAAAAATATAACCAGGTCTTTATAAAATTACTTGATTAATAAAGTAATGGAAGATTCAAAATTATATTCTTCTTTAATAAGCATATTTCATTATCATTAATGTGGTATTTTCTGCAATTAAAAATCCTACAGTATTCTTGTAACATTATCTCTTCTAAAGAAAAAGATAAAAATGCATAAATTGATACTCTATAGGCCAAGGTGTTTGAATGAGTGATGTCAAACATGGTACATATATACTTTTGAGAGTAGGAATGTTCATCTAGGAACAATACTTTTGAAAATCTAATTATTCAAAAATTAGTCAAAATTTTGATATTTTTTCATTATAAATTCCAAAAATAATTTTGCACAGTAATTATTTTCATATCATCTCAAAATTTCAGAAAATTGTTTTTTTCAACTGCATTATTATTTTTTAAATAATACATTTCTTATTTTTAATTAATTTTCATAAAATATTTGAAACAAATTTTATTGCAATATATTTCATTGATGATATGTAATTCAAGCTGTTATTAAATATTTTTTTTCCCATTGTTGATTATCAGATATGAAGATTTTGATTGTTTTTCAGTGATGAGGTTTCAGTGCCATGTTTTCATTTTAAAAAAATATTTTTTCTTTATTTTAAAATTAAGGAATAGTGAAAAACTTTCAAATGTGTCATATTTTAAACTCTTATTCTTTTCCTCCAATTTAATATTGAAAGCTATAAATTGCAGATCAGGAGAATACTTTGTACAATAAATAGAGTGGTATAAAGCTTCTAAAATAATGAGCTATAAAGTCTATCAGCATTTGAAACTTTTAATAGATATAAAACAGTAGCCTTTGATTAACATTAAAACTGTCTTATTGATGAGACCATTAAAATCATGCTACACAAAATATTTAATAGAAATTTTTATTAACCATTAATTCCACAAACCATTTGATCACCTAAGAGGGTTAATTAGAAATCAAATCCATTTTTAATGCATGATGATATTCATTTTCTTAAGTAACAGCATTCTTGAGAATGCATATCACTGAGTTGTGATTAAGCATTTATGTAAATACTGTTATTTTTGAATGGGTTATACACATCTTGACTGGTTTGAATTAATGTTGTTTTTCTTATTTTTCAGTGCTATCTTGGCGATGCATTTCGTTGTGCAAGCTGCCCTTATCTGGGTATGCCTGCTTTCAAGCCTGGAGAAAAAATTGTTTTATCTGACAATCAATTGAAAGCAGATGCATAGATTGATTATTTTTTTGAAAATGTGTAAAATCATATTTAGTGGTAACCAGGATCTTAATTTTATTTATCTGTGTTTTCTGGTGTATTTTATTCATTCACCTTAAAAGAAAAACTAATTTTAGCTATAGTGTTTGTTTCTTGTGTTTTTAGATAAGAGGTATAATTAGTAAGCTTTTAACTTGCATCTGCCTTTTTTAAACATTTCTGTCAAGAATTTTGGTCATGCTATGCTAACTACATATATGCTTAAAATGGTTTTTGTGATACTTTTACATATCAGTTTGAATATTTTCCAGTCCAGCTTTTGAGAGAGAGAAAAAAATTAGTTAGGTTATGGGGAAAGTTTATATTTTTGATGAATAAAAGGCTAATGTAGCTTTTAAAAAAATGAGGATCTCATTCATTTTTTTTTTTTTCTTTTGCAGAACCCATTTTTAATATGTTTTGTTAATTAGTATCGAATGAACAATTTTAGTTACTAGTGAAATGCTATAATTAGTGTTTAGAATGTGTGCTATTTGTTCAATGTAGCTCAATTTTAATTAAAATTATTTGAATACTATAAAAGAAGTAAAAACAGCCTTCCAACATTAAAATTCGATTCGAAACATCACAAATTTTTTCAGTCATAATTTCTGTGCACAAATTAAGAAGAAATGAAAGAAGTAAATTCATGTAATGTAAAATATTTTAATAAGTTTTTTATATAAAAACTGTAATAATTGGTTAACAGTTTTGTTAATTTATCTTAAGTACATGATGTACTATTTTTTAAATTTATTTTAAGTACAAGATGTTAAAAAAATAATGAACATCATTATTGAGTTTCTTTTTTCCTCAAAACTATGAGGTAACTTTATCGACCATAATTGTCCTTTCTTCGTTGTGTATTAAACAGCCCTTGGGATTAATTGTGTGACTATAATTTGTGTTCAAAATATTATATTAATATTTGTACTGTCAACATAATATGTTTCAATGAAAAAGTTTTTTTCTATTGTACATTTTAAGGAATGAAATGTTTGAATATTGATTTTATTATAATCTGAAAGATTCATCGTTTGATGTAGCAAAATATTTCTAATTGTTCTTCAACATTTTGGTTTTTTACTATTTCTAACAACTATTTCTTTATGTTTATAATGCTTCCATATGTATTTAATATTGATATTTTACACAAAGTAAGCTTTAATAACAATAATGAAGTGAAATTATTAAAAAAACATTACTTATCTATATATTTTGAGAAATATTATTTAAAAATTTATGCTAATGATTAACAAAATTTCATCAAGCATATTATTACTAAACTGAATCTTTTGTCTTAAGGACTCTTCATATTCATTACATTTCTTTCATAAGTTGCATGGAAGCTCTTTAACTGTGCATAAATTCTGGTTTTTAATTTTATAGGTAAACTAGTCAATTGCTAACATTATATTTTTAAATCAAATATTTTTATAATTTCATTATCTGTATATGTGGTTATATAATATCTTTTCAATTGTAACATTTGTTTGGTATATGAATAGTTTACTCCAAATATATGGAAAGATATTTTTTTACTAAGGATAATTTATCGTTGAAGAAAGCTTCTCTGTTGTGAACTGTAGCTATAATGTAAATAATTGTGTAAATTTTAGTGTTGATATACTTGTATAAAAAGTGGAGCTAGTTATAATATGTAAATAATTTTGTAGGTAACAGATTAGTAATCAATACTGAAATATTTATGTGAATCAAGCTACTATTTGTGAAGATCTTGCATGTATCAAGTCCTTCAGACTATTCATATTTGTAATCTGACTTTATTTTTTGGAGGTAGGCATTGCTTTTTGAAGTTAGAAATATTTTTCAATATTGGTAAATCATTTATAAAAAAAAAAATAGTGTGTTGAGTTCCACGTTGGTTTTCTGCCTTACCAAGTCTATCTATTTTGAATATTTCATGCAAGCTCAGTGCTTTCTATTTGAATTCCTCTATTAAAATGGTATAATATATAAGAACTTTATTTTTTTCTTCTTTCAAATGAGCTTAATATTGATGCAAACCATTATTTTGTGTATGACCATATTTTTTTTTAGTATGATCAGAAATAAGAGAAATATTGGAAGAAATCTTTTTTGGAAATTGTAGAGAGTGCCATATTAATTAAATATGCATTCATAGAATCTCTCAAATATTTTTTCATCATTTGTCTATAATTTTTTTTAAACAAAAAAAAAACTAATTCTTAAAGTTTAAGTTATTCTGGCTTATTAAAATATGTACAGTAAATGGAGTAGTTTGCAGTCTGTATAATATAGATTAACTTATATGTTTTGTAACATCCTTTATGTGTTGTGAATCCTGGTGTTAACTCCTTTGTTGCAAATGTAATAGCCCATTTCAAACATTTCTTGTTTATTAAAATAAAAGTTTTTTTAAAAAATATTTTGAGTATTATTATAATTATTTTGCCATTGTCTCATTACTGATTTATATATTTAAATTAAATCAATATGGCTAAATGGCAAAAATATTCTTAAGCAAATATATATATTGAGTTACAAATTTGAATCTTTAAATATCTTCAGAATAATTAGTTAATACCCAAGCATTGAAAATATGTAGAATGAATATAATTTCATGATACACTGGTGGAAAAAAAAATCCCAACATCAAAAAACGAAATTAGGTAGGTGTATATTTACACATCTGAAAGTTGACATCGATTCAAATTTCGTGTACGTGTAGAATTTCAGAATTTGCTAATTAGGTTTGCTTTAAATGTGTGTTGTTACATTCGTGCGCGTTATTTACCTTTAAAAGTAGGCATTTCAGTTGAATTTAGCCAAGAATGCATTTAAAAAGACGAAGCTATTATCGGCAGCTTAGCGAGTTTGAACTAGGTCATGTAAAGGCCTTATCACACGGTGAAATTTCGTCTGCACTTTTCCGTTTCTACCCTCAATAACCGGTTAAGCAAGTTTCATAATAGACAACTTTTTCTAACCTGCTAGAAAATACCATCGAAAATATTGTCCGCAAACGAAATTTAACCAATTATGTGAAACTTTGAAGTGACGTCACTTTCATTGTCGTTTGCTGACGGAAAGTGCCGAAGATATTTTGCCGTGTGATAAGGCCTTAATAGGACTACGAGAAGGTGGATTTTCTTTTCGCGATATTGCAGAAAGAATGTTTCCGTTATGTGAAATGCCTTTTGTGAAAAGTGGGCAAGGGATGGTACTGCCTCAAGAAGACCAGATTATCATGTGGCTTTACTGAGAC
The DNA here is from genome assembly GCA_026543055.1 of Argiope trifasciata. NCBI lineage: Eukaryota > Metazoa > Arthropoda > Arachnida > Araneae > Araneidae > Argiope > Argiope trifasciata. The sequence continues at coordinate 49,933 of JAPMOQ010005219.1, read as the reverse complement.
GGAAGACCGCTGTATTTGGCATACGGCTATAGGGTCGTTTACACGGCCTATATCCCGTCTGCAGACGAGCCATCTTTGACAGCTCTTGCGGTTTTCTGGTCTCTTTGATGAGCCGTCGACTTTACCGACTATTTGTAGGAAAACTGCCCAGGCATCAAAGAGTCCAAGAGGGGTCGAAGGGGAAACGCATCCTCTAGACTATGGGGAAGTGTGGTCCCCCAGTGTGTCGGAGGTTTGATTTATGACCAAGTCTGTGAAACGGACAGTCGTGGGATCCCGGCTTATGGTGCATCGTACTGCGTCTGCGGCAGTTAACACGACACAATGAACTGATAGAAATCGCTTACTTCAGACAGCTCCTAGCGAGACGCCCTACAGCGAGCATTCCACTGACTCCAAACCATTGCCGTTTGTCACGCTAGTGGTGTCAAGCCAGATCTCGTTGGAGGACGGAGTGGAGATCTGTTGTGTTTTCTGAGGAAAGCAGGTCCTGCTATGGTAGCAATAATGGCTGTGTTGATCAGAGGAATGCCAGAAACCAAATTGTGGCCTGGACTACACCTAGAGTGATGATTTGGGGAGCAGTTTCTTATGACAGCAGGGGCCGCAATGGCCTGGGGGGGGTAAGGTCTCGGCTTCGGAACCGGTGGGTTTCAGGTTCGAGACTCGATTCTGCCGAAGAACCGTCGTGTGAGAAGGTCTCTTGCACGTTAAATCTGTCAGGCCAAACGTCCACCCACTGGTGTGGTGTGGAGAGGGGGGGTGCCAGTTCAGGTGTCATCCTCGTCATCTGACCGTGGTTCAAAATGACAAGGTCCGTCCCATAATAGCCCTCGTGTTGCTTTAAACGGGACGTTAATGTAACTAAACTCCACCCACCCACCCCAAAAAAAGAACTAATCTTATGGCAGCAGGTACATTATCGTGGTTATCTCGAAAACACTGACTTCATATTTGTACGTCAGTCTGGTAATTTAACCTGTAGTGCTGCCATTCATAGAAAACATTCAAGGAGGAGTTTTCCAACAGGATATAACGCTCGCCCTCATAGCGGTGTCGTTATGCAACATGCTCTACAGAGTGTTTTACTTTATCATTCTTTAAGTACGGAGAAAATATTACAATCGTTGAAAAATTAGAACTTGAAATTTTGATAAATCTCGGCATATAAATCCTCCTTGAGTATGAAAAACAAATTTTTTGGCGTAGTCTATTTATCTGCTACAAAAGTGACTCGAAAATGCTTTGAGTTAGACGGATGAAATTCAGTATATGGTATTCACATCTAGAAGTTTTGACGTTCTTCTCCTTTGAAAACATGATGGATCTATTTGAAATGACAAAACACACATCTATAACCCTTTATTTGGATATCATACAAGACCAGACACAATGACTCTACTAGTGAAGAGGATCTCCATCTGGCTGTCCGTAGGCAGTTAATTATGGCTGTATTTGATTTTGGGTAACTCGCTTAGATGTAACGTAATGTCCCTAATTCCACCCAATTGTCTGATATTAACACCGCGATATTTTTAATGGTCTTATTTAAATTTTGTTTATTGTGCGCATAAATACTTCTAATGTATACAATCCCATAACATCAAAGTGCTATTAAAAACAAATATTCATTTCATCTAATTTCTACATTTCGCAATATTATAATTTAATTTTTTTAAACTGTAGGGGTATTAAACAGAATCCTTTTCTCTTAGCCTTTAACAGTGAAAACAAATCACGTGATCAAATATTTAATGGCATAATGAAAACGGTTTGAATTTCAGGGCAACAATGTAATCCAAATGCTCCCATAATGTATACCTGATATGTTATTGTTGTCTCATGCCACTTGGTTATACCAAGCCCGAGTGAGCAGAGCTTTCGAATTAAGGCAGAAGTGTGCGCCTTTCGTTGTTAACGAGCACCGTTCTGGTGAAAGGACGACTTTGCTTGAACACACACGACACAACACTTTTTAGGGTTCGGTCGAATTCATTCATCCATCAGCAAGTCATAATTTAGATCCAAACCAGAGACCGACTCATATTTGATTCAGTACCCCCAGAGGCATCGTTTTGTTATGGGAACTTGGAGGACTTTGCAGTCACGACCTATTTAACGTGCACCAACTGCTAAGGAGGTTTTTGGACAAGACAAGGACAGAACCCGCGACCTTTGGTTACGAGACTGATGCTCTACCAACCAGGCTACCGCGGCCTATACCTGATATTCTTGAATACACTTAATATAAAGTACGAAACGCTTATGCGAGTGACTCGTAAAATGAAATCGCAGTACTAGTTGCGTTCTCGATCAAAATCCACAATTTCTATGTAGGGAAGAGGAAGGAAATAACAAATTTATCAGAGAATTTGCCAGTCAGTTTATGTCAGAAAACATCCACTGATTTGGATTATTTCTGGAAATGTGACACATCATTTTTTTAATCCTCAAATCCACCACTACCATTCCGAGCAATTGAGTATTTTTTGCAGACACAATTGGATAAACGCCATGTTTACATTTTGCAGAGTCGAATTCTGTTAAACATTTTTTTTTTACTAGCAACCGTCTGAGGCAAGGGCATTGTTTGTAGGAAGGATGTCTCCCCTAATTATAAACGCACTTTAAATGTCTGCTTAATAGATGACGTTATTCCTGAAGATTGTGAATGAAGCATGTGAACTTCAGTGTTGACTCAGAGAAATCTATACTTATAATAAAGCTCAATGTGTGTATGTGTTGGCGCTCTACAGGCCAGACCGTTGGACTTACAGCTACCAAATTTGGTACATGTATACCTTGGAGGTCGGGAATGTGTACCTTGGAGCCCTTTTTTCTAATTTTTTATTAGAATTTGAATTAATTAAAATTTAAGCGAAATTTCGACGTTTTTCCGCTATAAATTCCGAAAATATTACCGCGCAAACATGATTTTTTCATCAATTTAAAGATTAAAAAATTAGTTTTCTAATGATACCAGTGTTTTAATGTATAACTTAAGCTTCTATTTTTAACAAATTTTTAACGAAACATTTTAAGCATGTTTTTTTAGCATTTGGATAAATTAAAATAAATACGAAATGTGATATTTTCTAAAAAAATAACTACAAAGCAAAGGTTTTTATGATCGTTTGCAATATCTAAATAATTAATTCAACAAATCTTCTTTATTTACGGTAAACCTGATTGAATTTAGACAGGATACGCATTGAAATCCTGATTAAATGGCATACTTCTATAGTCGTTTGCAATATCTGTATCATTAATTCAATAATTTTTCCCCTTTTTCGCTTTCTTTGAAAAAACATATTTAATATTTTGGCAACATCACCGAAAAAAACATTTTTAATATTTTGGAAGCATAACCGACAGTTAAAACTGACTGATTTATAAAATTAAAGAATATTACTAGGAAAACGTGTTCTTTTAGAACTTTCCGTTCCATCATCTTAAAGAAAATATGAATTTCAGGCTAATCAATGCCCGGAATTACTTCAGGGTTAATGAATATGTGATTTAATTGAAAATTTTAGAACGCATTACTTATGACGAACCAGGTGGTCGCCAACGGCGGCTAATAAGATATAAATTTTTAGCGATTTGAAAAGACGGCGAATTTCATTTGCTTAAAAATCTCATTTTAAATAGGTCCCAATAGTTTATTCAATATGATCAATATAAACTATTGGAAATACTCTCTAGAATTTTTCTGCTTTATATTAGAACAAGATATTGTAGATATAACCACAATGTTTTACAATATTTTGAATTCACTGCAATATTCTGATAATATCATAACAACATTTTTGTGCTTTGTAATTTTGTGTGGGCTACAAAAATGATGCCTTTCATGTTTTTTGTAGTTTCTCTATTAGTAAAAAAAATCATTGCAACATCGTCACAATATCTTGGTAATATTATTCAGCATTTTGAATATTAAATAACAGCAAATATTATATATCAAAGAGTATCTTGAATTAATAATAATAGTTGAGAAAATTAGGTATACTGCATTGTTGTTGTCGTGTCCGTGTTTTTCACGGAAAGGGGGTGCAGTAGCTTCTGAGGGTAAAGACCCCTGAGCACCCAGAGGGCAGAAGTCCGACTTCTAGCTCACACACACACGACACAGCCCTCTCATTCATCCATCCGCAAGTCAGAATTTAGGTCCAAATCAGAGACCGACTTATCCCTGATTCAGTACCCCCAGAGGTATCGTTTTGTTATGGGAACTTGGAGGACTTTGCAGTGTTGACATATTTAACGGGCCCCAACTGCCATTAGTCAACACGAGGACAGAACCAACGACATTTCGGTTACGAGACTGACGCTCTACCAACCAGGCTACCGCCGCCGCTAGGTATTCTGCATTATTTTGCTTTAATCGACTGCATCCAAATAACGATATAGATTTACAATTGTGTTTAAAGACATCACATACGAAATATCATATTTATCCGACAGTCTTAAATCTTAAGAGGCGTTTCCTGAAAATCTCACGTAGGTTTACGATTTTGGGGCAAAGATCATGGATTAAAATTTAATTGTCGTAGTGGCTTAATTTTTCCCTTCTAATGTATGAAATGTTCAAAAGGAAGTATTGTAATAATAATAAAAAAATCATCTAGTAGCTTTTGTCAAATCTTATTTCTGATCTCCCTGAATCCAAGAAATTTTTGCTTCGGGACTTTTTCTGTCTCTAACTAAAGAACACTTACTACTAAACAGAAGAGATTACATCATATTTATAAAGTTCTATAAAATTTTAAAGAAATTCATTCTGGGAAAGAAATTGATCAGACTTCAGAAGTTAAAATTTGAACTTAACTGGGGAAAAAAAATTCCGTGCAAAGTACACAGGAAAGGAAATGTTGAAACGAACAATTTTTTTTCCACCGTTAACTTGTTATCTCAAAAACTGAATGAGGTATTTATATAAAAATTAAAACATGTGTTTTAAGTAATATGGGCAATGAAATGAACCAAAAGTTTTATTGTTGGTTAAATAATTTTTCATTTGTAGTTGTTTTTAGAAAAATTAAATCGTGAACTTTAGGAAAAAAAAAATGCATCTATGCGTATATTTTCCCCTATAACTTCTTTGCATCTCAAAATTTTTCTTAGATTTTGGTTCATTTTTATGTAGTATAACTTGTGCACAAAGAAAAAATAGGATTGCTGCATTACAATTTTGTGTAGAATGTCAATCGTTTTGGTTAAATTTCATTAAAATTTACTACAAATCTTCCTATTTCTCAAAATATATTTTATTTTCAAATAATATTTTTGTATTTATAGTATTTTGTATTATAATTGACAATACATCTTAAAACCGTAGTTTTAAATAGTTTTTAAAAAGTCCAATTTTTCATAAATTTTCCTTCGAACGTAGTCGGATACTTTAAAGCACTGTTTAAACTTTGTACAAACTTGTAATGTCCAAGAGGAATTTATTGATATAAGAAATGATAATACAGAGGTATCAGAAGCTTAAATTGTATTTTATGCAATACAAGAAATGCCATTTATTTTATGTTTAATAACATAGTTTACAATATTGTCAAAAATCAACAGTATTAATAAACTATTTAAAGCAAAAACAAATGTTCTTAACTCAGCTTTCAATTTAATCAATAAGATCAAAACTGAAATCCAAAATTTAAGAACTAAATGAAACACATTCTTAGACTAAGCAAAAGTGGTAGCACGTAATTTGAACATTTTCCTGTAAAAGAAATTCGAGAAAGTAAAAGATTTTATTCCGAATTAGTGGAAGACGAAGTACAAAAAACCCGGTAGAGGAATTTAGGTGTTGCTTTTTTAACGCTGTAATTGATACTGTTATTGCATTAATAGAAGATTGATTTAAAAGTATACCAAATATTATTTCTGATTTCAAATTAATCACTGATATAAAAACTTTAGAAAAGCAGAAATTAAAGAGATGTTCGAAAACTGTAAATTTTTAAAACAGCAGATGTAGATGAAAACTTAATCCTGGAAATTTGTTTGCTTCTAGATTTGATTTTGAATGAAAGAGATATAAATAATGCATAAGACACATTGCAATGCATACAAAATGATAATTATGATGAGTTATTTCTAAATGTATTAACTGTGTTAAAACTTTTCTTTACGTTGCCAGTTATTATAGGAAGTACCGCGTGCTCTTTCAGCAAATTAAAATTAATAAAAAAATTATCTTCGATCAAGCATTCGTTGAGAACCCTTAAATGCACTCGCTAAATTAAGAAATAAAAATAAATAAATGAATACATCGAAAAATAAATTGTAAAAAATCCTAATTTTTCTGAAGTGATTTATGTATTAGCAAAAAAAAAAAAAAAAAAAAAATCACGCATTAAATAAACATTCATCAATAATATAAGTCCTTGGGTGTTTTTTTTTAAAAATCCTAAAGGATTCTTGCACCCTGGCTTCCTTCATAGAAAAGACCAGTTCTGGCTAGATATAGCTTTTTTTTTTGTTCTATTTTTCAAATAATAATAATAATAATTCAGGCGAGCATCTTATTTTTTCATATACGTAGTATGTAGAGAAATTTTGATGTTATGCAATGCATATTAGAGAATTAACACGTTAAATCATTTGGAATAACATCGACTCTACGAAACACAACTTTATTAACAGAAACCAAAGTAAACACTAATTTTTTAAGCAATTTCTGGTTGCCAACTCGGAAAAACATAAGTAAAAATATTTCGATACATCATAAAAAATGCGGAAATACAGTGAGTCAGCGAGGATAATCTTTTTAAAATAACAATAATAAATCTTGCATTTCCGCTGATGCGCGTGATACAAAAAATAATACTTCAGCGATCAGAGTTTCGGCACCACAAGTATACAGAAAGCATACTAACTGCCAAAGAATTATCCCGGAGTTTAAAAAATGCATTTTTGTGAAATATGCCTATTTATTTGTGGCAAAAAGGACATAAAAGTACTTTGATCTAGACCATAAGTTCCTGACGTGTGCAATAATGCCCCCTTGTGGGCGTTTGAGGCTTTCAGCGGGGTGGTAAAATACCCAGAGAAAATTAGGAGACGTTGATATGGTACGGAGGGGCGTGAGAAGATTAACCAAATATAGTCGAAAAATTACTAAAAATCAAGCTGATAGTTCATTATCAAGTGTGCGAAAATTCTTCACAGTTTCAATTTAGCTGGATGAGTCCACTTTACCAACCAATGACGCATTGTTATTGTCATGCCTGAGGTTTATCAAAGATTAAAAAATATGCCAAGAAACGCTGTTTGCTGCCAATTTGGAAATAGACACAAAAAGAAAAACCATATTTGATACACTGGAAAAGTTTTTTGAAGCATAATAAACTCCTTTTAATAATATTTTGTCAATTGCTAGGGTTGGCACACCAGCTATTACAGGGCGTCACAAAGGCTTCATAGCATGCTTAAAAAAATAAAGTTCCTGACGTGCTTGTTGTGCATTGCGTAACTCATTGATAACATTTGGGTGTGAAAAATTTGAGCGAACGCCTCCATACATCACTGTAATATGCTATAAGAGCAATTAATAAAATCATAAGCAACTTGTTGTATGACAGATTATTTAGTCAGCTTTGCATTGCAAATGAGGAAGATTTCAACCGATTGCTGCTTCACACAGAGGTGTGGTGGCTTTCAAAAAGTACTTGTTTGACTCGATTTTACAATCTGTTTGAATCTATGATAGAGTTCCTAGGAAACAAGGACACGGTATTGCGGAAAAGATCATCGCATCAGAGAACGGTATAGCACACTTAAAAGGCCTGTATAAATTGTTAATGATGTCAATCTCCAAATTGAAGGCAACGAATAAAACTTGATAAGACTAAAAATAATGTTGCTGCTTTCGTGTCCAAGCTGCTATAAAAGAAATATAGGCAGACGTGAATTCAATAACTTCCCATATTTATCAGTAATATCATTCAAGTACGACGACTTGCTTGTTTACTGTCAACACTTGGAAAACCTCTACAATAACTTCAAAGAATGATTCCAGGACATTTTAACCATGCACTGTGTTTTGAATCTTTTTTCCAATGTCAATACAGCTAGATCATCTCATTCAAAAGAGCTAATAGAACTGACGACAAACGAGGAATTAAAAATTAAATTCAAGAGCGGCTGTCAAGAATTTTGGCACAGAAGTCAATTTCGCGACTGTATTCAGGATTATGGTCGATTGTTCAACGATTTCTGATAGCATTCCCATCTTCATATTTAACAGAATGTGAATTTAGTGCTGAGGCAACATTGGAAACAAAAAAGAGAAATCGGCTGCATGTTACTGAACGTGGCGACTTACGATTGCTTTTTAAAGTAAAATTGAGCCTGATATTAACAAGCTCCTTAAAATGCATCAAATTCAGCCTTCTCATCAGTTAAGTTAGAAATTCGATGTCTTTAAATTTAAATAAAAATATTTTTTAATATAATTAAGTATACGTTTTGATTGTTTTCAGAAACTGTCAATTTATTTATTTAGAAAGCAATAGTTTATTATGGATTACTTTGTATCATTTGCCTGTCCTTATAACAGATAAGCTAAAACTTTTATTCCTCGTTTTTAAATAAGGAAAAAAATTCAGTAGCATTTCAATTCCAGTAATTTTTTTTACTGGGTTCTTTTTTTCCTTGTGCATTATGCAAGCTCTTATTTCTCTGGAGTTTGAGAAGGGCGATATTGAAATATTCACTAGAAAAGGGGACACCAAAAAAGATTGGGAACCTCTGATCTAGACTGATGAAATTCAGTATATGGTTATTATAATAAATTTGTAGATTTCTCTCAGATTTTGATCTCTTCACTCAGAGGAAGTTTGCCTGTCCAACTGTTCGAATAGGATTTCACCGATAATTATAAAGCGAAGAGAGTAAGGTGATTTAATTCGGTACTCAGATTTAACTTCTGATATGTAAACATTTACCAACTTTTGTGCCAAATGCAGCAGGGCGTTGAATTCTATAATATGCGTGCCAGCGATTAATTGCCAAATAACTCGCCAAAGGTCACACGATAGATCCAATGAAAATGCTAAATTCACGCCAAATATTAATATTTCGTAATTATTGTAAATTAACGCCATGGAAAGCGTTTTTGGGCTAACACCGTTAGTATAAAAGAGAAAATTTCGGAGCGACAACTCCGGCTGATTTAAAAGAAGGATCGATTATTATTATTCATTATAACAGGTAGAAAACAGTGAACATTGCAGATTACTTATTGCATAGTTTACTGGGTATCCCATTTTTCGAACGTACAGAAATGTGTATGTGCGCGTTCTTGTCTGCTGTAATGATTCAGATTCTTCCGGGCCTGACCATTGTGGTTTCTTTTTCACACGCTCCAAAATTGCCATTTCCAGACTGGTCTCCTCAATGGCGACGTTTTATGACAATGTCATTGCTTACAAATTGGACATGTGGAGAACCCTCCTTCTAAGAAACGGACATCTGACCCTTTAGAGGGAGTCCAGATAAAGGACCACCCGTGCACTAACCATGTCTGCGACACAGATGTGTAGAGCCTGCATTGTTTTTCCATTGTGGACCACGAACATTCCTGCGGTCAACTATAGACCAGTGAAGCTTTTGCTGAACGTGGATGAGAGGTGGAGTTGAAGGAAGAGAAAAGACGAGGATTTTTGAGAGAGAGAGAGAAGAAAAGACGAGGAGTTTTGGTGAAGAGGCCGTGAAGAGAGATCGGTGAAAGCCTAGCGTTCGAGAGAAGATCCCCCCTAGGAATTCGGTGGATTCCTGGAACTAACCCCGGTTCCAGCGTGAGACTTTGACGGCCGATTAGCTGTTCTCGTGAGTTTCTCCGAAATATTTCGAGGAACTATTCTTGTGGTTTTCCTCATGGAACTTTTCATTTAACCTAGATGATGAATAGCATTTTTTCTTAAATTAAAGCTGTAAATAAAATAATTTGATTAAAATGCTACCCTTAATTTGATCGGACCAGATCGAGACGTTACACTGTCGGTGGTGGGGGGGGGAGGGTTCGTTCTGATATTTTATCTGCTAATTCTTCCCTTCAACATTCACATAAATTTTTATTCACAAAACAACTAGGAATTTATACCAAATGCGCTTGTTAAACGAGCATAATTTGAATCCGAATGTTACGCGTAATGAGAAATACTCGTTAAGCAAAATAATTTTTTCATAAGTTTATTTAATTATATTAACATCACTTTCTAAAGCAACACTAGAGATATTTTGGGACCGACTTAGAAATTTTGAACCTCGGTCAGATGACGAGGACGATTTCTTAGCTGGCACAGTACCCTCTACAAACTTCCACACAACATCAGCGGGAGGACTTTTTTCATAGGAATCAGTGTAAGATAGGATAATACGTTCCATTCCGAAGAATAGTTATAATATTGTAATAAAAATTAAATTATTATAAGAAGTTTGTAATGATGTTAATTATTATTATTATTATTTTTACTCTTTCGTAAACGTCATATGGAGAAAGTAGAGTAATTGTTAAAAAATTAGAATTCTAGATTTTAACGAATTTCCGTGTTTTAGATCTCTTCGAGTTCGAAAAAAACAACAACACATTTTTTGAAAATGTTTGTCTGCCTGTGACAAAGTGAGCTAAAAACGCTTTGAACTATTTTGAAATTTGGTATACGGTTGAAATTTGGTATGAGGTTTCTACATCAAATCTGCAGACTTCTATTAAACTGACATTAGATTTGCAGATTTCTATCCATTTTTGTTATTTTGAATAATTAAATAATAAATAATAAATTGATTAATTTCATTTTTACGAACACAGAAATTAATTAAAACAATTTACATTTTTACACAAATTATCTTAAATAAAAAATAAAAAATTTAAGCTAAAATTTAAATTTGTTTGGTTTTTTCTCTTTACATCACATTATCACATTCACTTTCATTTATCACATTCACTTTCCTTTATTAAATTACTTGTAAATTAAAAAAATTAAAAGAAATCGTTCATTGAAATTACATAGGTTATTTATATTTATACTTATAATAAAGCTCAATGTGTGTTGGGGCTCTATAGGCCAGACCGTTGGACCTACAGCTACCAAATTTGGTACATGTATACCTTGGAGGTCAGGAATGTGCACCTCGGAGCTCTTTTTTCGAATTTTTTATTAGAATTTGAATTAATTAAAATTTAAGCGAAATTTCGACGTTTTTCCGCTATAACTTCCGAAAATATTATTGCACAAGTATGATTTTTACATCAATTTAAAGATAAAAAAATTAGCTTTCTAACGGTGTCAGTTTTTTAATGTATAACGTAAGCTTCTATTTTTAACGAATTTTTAAAGAAATATTTTAAACATGTTTTTAGCACGTGACTGGATAAAATAAAAGAATGCTGGAAGTTCGAATAAAAAAAAAGCTATCATCACAAAATAAATCTAAAGAAATGCAACTTTTAGCACGTGACTGGATAAAATAAAATAAATATAAAATGTGATATTTTCTAAAAAAATAAATGCAAAGCAAAGGATTCTACGATCGTTTGCAATATCTAAATAATTAATTCAATAAATCTTCTTTACGGTAAACCTGATTGAATTTAGACAGGATATGCATTGGAATCCCGACTTAATGGCATATTTATGTAATCGTTTGCAATATCTGTATCATTAATTCAATAATTTTTTTTTTTCATTATAAAATGTGAGAGTTTCTAAAAAAAAAATACAAAGCCAAGGTTTCTATAATCGTTTGCAACATCTAAATCATTTATTCAATAATTTGTTTTTCCCTTTTTCACTTTCGTTAAAAAAAAAACATATTTAATATTTTGGCAACATCCTATCAAGAGAGAAAAGCACATAAGTATTTAATTGAAAATTTTTGAAAGCATTACTCTAGGCCCGCTATACTCAACCTGCGGCCCTCGGGCCGCATGCGGCCCGCGGAGGCTTTTTGGTTGGCCCAATTATTAAACTAGGTAGTTACAACTTATTTGTAAACAACTTCAAATTTCGCGCCCTTCAAAGAGTTGGTAATTGAACGGGAAGTATGGGAATGTGAGCGATATCAATAATTTGCTTAGATTGGAAACGCAAACTATCCTAATCTATGGTTGCGCAAACGATACGGAATACGCGGCGCGGGAATCCCCTTAAAGGTCTGTAATCTATGGTTGCGCGAACGATACGAAATACGCGGCGTCGGGAATCCCCTTAAAGGTCTTGTCACGCGCAAACGCGGACGGCGGGGCGAATTGCGAAGCTAAACATTACTTGTCATGTGTACTGAGACGTGTGTTTTACTAATTGGCAAGTCGCCCCACCGCTCGTGTTTGCGCGTGGCCAGACCGTAAGATCCATGGACCTAAGTGCGTGTCGCTTTGATTGTCGATCGAAACTAAACTTGTTATAAATTTAATCTAAATTATTAAACTAAATTTGTGTACGTACCCGCGTCCTCTGCCAAATAATAGTTTTGTTTTGTAAATTAAGTATACCTATTATTTTCAAAATAATGTCAGGAGTGTCGTCGAAGTATAAAAGAAAAATATCAAGTGAAAATAGATTGTTTCAAGATGAGTGGGAATCTGATTATTTTGTTGTGCCAAATAAAAACAACGCAGCTACTTGTTTGATATGTCGGGAAAGTGTCATATTGAAGAAATACAATATTTCTCGTCATTTCACTTCAAAACATAAAGATTTCGATGAAACGTTTCCTCCCGGATCGTCTTTGAGAAATGAGAAATTGAGTTTTTTTAAGAGATCATTGCATGAGCAACAAAATGTTATGTTCACGGTATTATCACAAGACTCGGCGGTAACAAAAGCATCATATGAAATTTCTTACTTTCTTGGTAAGCATATGAAACCATTTACCGATGCGGAAATTGTAAAGGAATGCTTTATTAGTGCTGCTAATATACTTTTTGATAAATACAGTAACAAAAAACAAATAGTATCTGATATAAAAAAAAATACAGCTTTCGGATTCAACCTGCACCAGGCGTATTGAAGACATTTCTAAATTTATTTCCGATGATATATTAAAAAACCTAAGAAGATGCAAGTTTTTCAGTTTAGCATTTGATGCCAGCACCGATATTTCAGAACTTCGCAGTGTTCGGTGTTTGCTAGATATTGTACAGAAAACAATGAAATTCATGAAAACTTTTTTAAATTACTGCCAATGAAAGGTCAAACCCGAGGCACGGATTACCTTGATACTATTTGTAATTTTTTAGAACATCATGAAATTGATGTGCAAAAAATCGTGTGTTTGTGTACAGATGGTTGTCCTTCAATGACTGGATCCGAAAATGGCTTCATTTCATTATTTAAGAAAAAATATAATTGCAGCAATTTAATAACATTCCATTGTATTATCCAACAAGAAAACTTGGTGGCCCCTGCTGTACAACCAGAAATAGAAGCTGTAATGAAAACAGTTATCAATATTGTCAATTATATACGAGCAAAAAAACTGAACCACAGAAAATTTAAAACCCTTCTTGAAGAACTGGGAAGTGAGCACAGCGACGTTCTTTTGCATACCTCGGTGCGAGGGCTTAGTATAGGAAAGGTTTTTTTCATTACGCCATGAAATAATCCTATTTTTAGAACAAAATAATAAAGGGTACCCAGAATTACAAAACGATGAATGGTGGTGTCTTTTAGGTTTTCTATGTGATATTACGGAAAAACTAAACAATCTCAATCAGAGTCTACAAGGCGAAAATAACATAGTGTCCAATATGGCAAATAAAGTGTTTGCATTTGAGGAAAAGCTAAGTATTTATTATAATGAAATACAGAACAAACAGCTGCACAATTTTCCAACTATTATAAAAACCAGAGAGGACGGTATTAACATTTCAGAAGAAAATTGCTCCATAATTTCAAATTTTATAACTGCACTATTAAACAAATTTCAAAAAAGGTTTCAAGATCTCAGAAAAATAAAAAATTGTTTGTTACTTGTAGAAAATCCATGGCATTTAAAGACACCAACTATTTCTGAGTTGGCTTCAGTTTTAAATTGTAATTACTCGGAGTTGTTTGATGAATTTATTGGTTTTAAAAATGACACTAACCTGGAAGTAATTTTCAAAGAAAAAAGAGAATATGTGGAATTTTGGAGCATTGTTCCCCAAAAATATAAAAGCGTGCAAAGATGTGCCCAAATAATGCTAATATTTTTTGGGTCAACGTATGTGTGCGAATCATCTTTTTCAAATTTGAAATACACAAAGAGTGTATATAGAAATAAACTGACAGATTCCCATTTGGATGATATAAGAGTAGCATGCAACGACAAGCCAGATATTGATAAAGTTTTAAAAAAATGCTCTCAGTTCCAAAAGTCTCATTATATATACATATAAGTAAGTAAGCATCTTTGTTAAAAGTTCTTTTTTACATTAAACTAAATAATTCATTAGGTTGATATTACTTTTTCATTTATACACTTAATTATTTTTTACTTGCGGCCCGGGCTACCGTGACTGAAACGTGTTTGTGGCCCCTATATAAAAAAGGTTGAGTATGGCTGCTCTAGGCGAACCAGCTCATCGCCAAAGGCGGCTAGTATAACATAAAAAATTCCATTATAAATTTTGAGACCGCACTTATAAATGTAGAATTTCATAGTTAAATGCATCTTGATATAGTAAAAAAATCTTCGAGGGAAAGCAGAAGGAAAAAAGTTACAAAAAAAAGAGTCTCTTTCCCCCACATCTTCTCAATAAAATTTGGCACGTGCCAAACGACAAGACATGTGTGCCAAAACATTTTTGAGCAGGCATTTTACATTCGTTTGCTATTTCAAAAACTTTCGAAACACGTCATTTTTTTTTTCATTCATTCTATTCCTCATACTTCTGGCGGATTTTTTTTTTTTAATTTATTATCTTTGAGTTCTATTTTTCCGTTATGATTCATTTGGTGAGAAAGGAACGAAAGAATAAATGCATTTTTAAAATACAATTCTCAATTCCAGTTTTCTCGGTGAATAAAAGTACATAAAATGGACGATTCTTAAAATTTTATTATTGATAAAAATAATTTGAAAATGAATTATTATCACACATTGATTATTTTATGACAAATCACATAATTTATCAAAAGAATTTGTAAACATTGAAAATTACGTTGTCAATTAAAAAAAATATTTTTATTTCGTTTTTAAATAATAATTATTAGCACAAATAAATTTCTAAAATAGCATTCTCAATTCCAGTTTTCTTATTGAATAAAAGTACATGAAATGGGCGATTCTTAAAATTTTATTATTGATAAAAATAATTTAATAATGAATTATAATCACACATTAATTATTTTATGACAAATCACATAATTTATCAAAAGAATTTGAAAACATTGAAAATTCTATTGCCAGTTTAAAATATTTTTGTTTCGTTTTTAAATAATAATTATTAACACAAGTAGAGATTATTTTCAACCTTTCAAAAGCGCGAATTATCACAGAGATTCTAAAAATAAATTATGCTAATAGATGGCGCTCAATTCATATCTAACGTAATTTGAAACGATGTTTTTTTAAAAATTGCTGTAAAAGGGAATAGCAATTTATCGTTTAGAAAATATTTTAGAGGTATTTTAAAATGCTTATTAGGGGAATGAAAGGTAATGCTCTCAACATAAATTAAAACTGATGGTGCATCTTTGATAAAGAGCATGGATGTAAAATATTCTGACAATACAAATAATCGTCTGGGAAATAACTGATTTAAAATATA
Source organism: Argiope trifasciata (assembly GCA_026543055.1). Taxonomy (NCBI): domain Eukaryota; kingdom Metazoa; phylum Arthropoda; class Arachnida; order Araneae; family Araneidae; genus Argiope; species Argiope trifasciata. The sequence goes on along the minus strand of JAPMOQ010005219.1, from coordinate 34,167 downwards.
TAATTATTTTAAAAAGGAATTGACGTGTTTTTTTTCTTGTTTAACAAAGTGAACTCCATGTTTTAGCATTATGGCTAGTTTATTAATTAGGAAAAGTGGACATACTGGCTGTATATTATCCCCCCCCATCTTTAAAGGATTCTTCAGCATTTTATTAATTCTATTTTCAGAATATTTTAACTGTGAACTCTCATTTACTTCACGAAAACTATATATTTGAACTTATTCAGGTTAAAATTCAGTATTGTTTAGATTAAAGAATATTTATACTTAAGGTATCCGATTACGTTAAAAACACTGGTTATCAATCATATTGTTGAATTTTTTTTATTTATTTTTTTTTTAGTTTAGACTTCCAAAACAGTTTATCTTTCAGGAAAAGGGAGACCTGATTTATCCAGGGTCATATAATTTTTCAGCTAAAATTTGTCTTTAACATCAATTTCCTCAAAATTTAGATTTTCATAGGAATTCTGCACCATTAACACGATATCTTAAAAGCGAACTGAGGAATTTGCATAAAAATTTCAACGTATGTTTTAAATAATATGAGCAATGAAATCAACCAAAAGTTTTATTGTTGGGGAACTTCTTTTTTATTTTAGGTATTTTTTGAAAAATTAAATTACGAATTTATGGGGAAAAAAATGCACACATACTTATATTTTTACTCACAACTTCTTTCCATTTCAAACTTTTTCTTAGATTTTGGTTCATTTCATTCAATATTATATTCTATAGCATGTGTGCTTAGAAAAAAAGGATTGCTTCATTACAATTTTGTGTAAAGTGTTAACCGTTTTGATTAAATTTCATTAAAAGTGACTATGATTAAACGTGAAGTCTTGATAAGTGTTCCTATTATCAAAATATATTATATTTTCAAATAATTTTGTTAAATTTACAGTATTATTTATTATAATTGACAATACATCTAAAAATCATAGTTTTAAATCGCTTTTTAAAAATACAATTTTTTAAAAATTTCCCTTTGAACGTAGTCGGATACTTTAAGACTTTTTTTTTATTTTCATGTATTCGAAATATTGAGAAAGTATTGCACTTATTAAAAAATTCGAAATCTACATTTTGAAATTATTTTTTAGAAAATAACTATGAGTGTATCTGTGATGAAATTAACCCAAAAACGTTTTGAGCTGGACGGGTGAAATTTAGTTCACAGTCTTTGCATCAAATATGCAGACTTCTATCAAAATTTGAGCAAAATTCGTTCAGAGGAAGTCTGTCTGTCCTACTGTCCGAATATACACTAAACGGCAACTGCAAAGCGAAGACAGCTTGATAGATAAAATTCTGTACATAGATTTTATACCTATGGTTTAGACACCTGTCAAATTTCGAGTCAAATCCAGTAAAAGTTTGATTGTTGTCGATCTACTCTTTCAAAAACCTGTAAACATATAACTCAAAAAATCTAAAATATGTCAAATTTTGTAATGGAGTTTTAGGAGTAAGTATTGTAGTTCAGCATCAAAATTTTATACCAATCATTTGGAAAAAAATGCGTTTAATATAAAAGTTCGACATTCAGTTTCTTTTAAAAACATATTAAGGATTAATCGCTAAAAAACTCACTAATTAAGCATAATTTTCTTTTAAAAGCAAGGATTAATCGCTAAAAAACTCACTAAGGATCATACGGTAGATTAAGTTAATTCTGACTGTAGTTCGGCACCAAAATTTTATACCAATCATTTTTGAAAAAATGCGTTTAAAATAAAA
>JAPMOQ010005219.1:0-22896 GCA_026543055.1 Argiope trifasciata | reverse complement strand
TAACACCAAGTTTTAAAGCACAGTATGAGACCAAGTAATGCACAGTATGTCACCTCTTTAAACAAGACGAATTACCTAATTTCAAATTTTTAATTTATTAACACCAAGTTTTAAAACACAGTATGAGACAAGGTGCACAGTATGACACCTCTTTAAACAAGGCGAATTACCTAATTTCAAATTTTTAATTAACTAACACCAAGTTTTAAAGCACAGTATGAGACCAAGTAATGCGCAGTGTGACACCTCTTTAAACAAGACGAATTATCTAATTTCAAATTTTTAATTAACTAACACCAAGTTTTAAAACACAGTATGAGACAAGGTGCACAGTATGACATCTCTTTAAACAAGGCGAATTACCTAATTTCAAATTTTTAATTTACTAAGTTTTAAAGCATATTATTTCTAATAGATTAATTCGTTTTAAAATTTATGAATATATATTTGTTATTTATTGTGACCGTATAATGCCTAGTATTCATGTTTGTACACAATATTCTAAAAATATATGTACAGTTATATAAATATTCAAATGAGCTAAGTAAATGCAATATAGCGAAGGATTAGATCAATTATATACTTGATCAAGTGTTAATATTATCCTAATATTTCATCATTCATAGAATTTGCACTTTTTACGAGCTTACTTATTCAGCAAATAGGGAAATAAGTTTTTAATCGACCTGCCTAGTTGGAAGTCCACCTCTGGCAATGATAATATTCGCTCCAAAAATAATTTCATCTCCTCAAAAAACTGGTTAATATAAATTTAGTAATTAAAATTTTTAAAAAATGTTGCATGATATATTTTAAAATATTTGCAATAATTTACTAAAAGTAAAGAAAATATTTTGAAATGATATGTTTTGCATTTTGTAAGTAATGTAAAAATTAATTTTGTGGGATTATATGCTTCGAAAATATCGAAGTAAAACCTTACATTTTTTAATTTAAAATTTATTAAAAATTTCGACCTTACTCCTGTTTTGGTAAATATCAAATACTATTAATGAGGCAAATACGTGCCATATTTGTAGATCTAGATATGGCGGTCTAGTCTGTAGAGTGTTCTGGAAATTTTTCAAATTCTATATGGCGCGATTTATAAATGGTATCCCCTCTATAAGCATTGTCATACAAAAATATCTTATTTAAAATTGGCAGGGAACGAAGTGTTGTACAATGAAAAACAACCTGTTTTACATAATTTTCATCTTTTTTTTAAATCTAATTATGATGCAAAATTGGTCGAAAATTTGTTTTTAGAAGCAAACTTTTACAATAATCTAATACCGAAATATAATACTTCATTTCTAGTGCATTTTGATTTTTTAACTTTCAATTCTTCAATTACTTCATGAGAAAATCAAATTAAAACAGCATAAATTTAATAAAATTGCGGTTTCTATTCGTTGCCATTAAAAATATTACATTATTTTTAAAATTAATTGAACACAAATCTTTCATATATTCATAAAATTGAGGAAGCATGTTTATTTTTATAAAGCGATTTTTATGAATAAAGAGAAACGTGGAATTGTTTATTTAGTTTTTAATTATTATATTTCAAAACAAAAATGTAAAAGTAAAAATATAATCTAATATTATCAGTCTAATTTACAGCATGTTCTACTAACTTAAAACCTATCTTCCCATCAATTTACAATCGCTTTTTACCTATGAAATTATTTAATCCCCTTTAACTGATTAATCTTTGTTACAATTGATTTAATTAAAAAAGAGAATTTTATTGTTATTTCTATGGCACTATAACTTTATGGAATATCATGATTAAAAAAATCAAAATATTATTTTAAAATAATAGAATATTCTGTTCGAATAATCGTCTGCAACAACATAAGAATACAAATAGTACTCTAAATATTTTACTTTAAATATCGTCTGTTTATCATGCAACATAAATAAGGGAATAAAAATTTAAGGGAAAAAAGTGATTTAATTAAAAATGAGAATTTTATTTTTATTTCCATGGCACTATAACTTTATGGAATATCGTGATTAAAAAAATCAAAATATTATTTTAAAATAATAGAATATTCTGTTCGAATAATCGTCTGCAACAACATAAGAATAAAAATAGTACTCTAAATATTTTACATTAAATATTGTCTGTTTATTATGCAACATAAATAAGGGAATAAAAATTTAGAAAAGTTCAGAATAAATCAATAAGTTTAAAAAAAATCGAATTGTTTTCTTCGCATAAGTGAAGTATAAATCGACAGACTTCAGGAATGTTAAAAATTCTCTTTCCTGGTGAGAATTTAATTCTCGTAACCCATTAGAATGTGTTTTCATCCCAGGAAATTCGGGTCGATAATCCGACAGACTTTCAGCCAGCTTTCACAGTGTTTTGGCGAGGCATTGGATCGTATAAAATCGTGCCAAGGCCCCGTTGATACAGCGACGAGACGCGGCCGCCAAAAGCTGCTGCTGCTGTGCAGAAAGCGCGTTCCTAACTCAGTAAGGGATTTTACCAAGGTAGTGCCGTATAACCGCCAAGACATATTTTTCTACAAGAGAAAAAAAATAATAACCACTCCACGTGTTGACAGTTTAAATATTTCCGTCTTTTTGGCATATCTCTGTTGTGATTGGATCCCTAATGATTTATCCTTCAAAGATGCCAAGTAAAAGTGAGTAAAAAGTTCCATCTCTCGTTTTGTCCTCCCCACTGTTGATATTCGAGCTAAAGGTCAAAGGTCACCGGATGGAATGCCGGTGGTTTTCAACTGGGCGCATTCCGACATTTTTTTCAAGCTTTTTTGTCATGACTAATATCGGAATAAAAAGATTGCATTACAATTTCGTAACTCATTCTTTTAAATATCATTTGAGCTCTGTTAAAAAGTGCATTAAAAACAAAAATATATATATTTAAATAAACATTGTATTTTTTAAGTATATACATATAAATCGATCTTGTTTTATATTGAATAGATTATAGTAAAAACCCTGTTTTTTTCCCCATTAAAAAGATACTTTTTTTATTTTCGATGTCAAAATTTGTGTAGACGCGATATAACAGCAATGTGATTATATATTAGTGCTAGAAAGCAAATCCTTGATATTACTTGAATTTTTTATAAAATATATATTTTTTATTGTTTCGCCAAATAAGAATGTTTCTTTTATCGGTTTTTTTTTTCTCAAAATAGGTATTATAAAAATACATCATCCTTATTAATTAGATTGATATTGTGCTATTTCATTTTGAGAAATTTTCTGAATTCTATGTAATATTAATAAAGAATTTTATTTCAGTTAAATAATTTTATCATTTAACTGAAATTTCATAAATAAATTTAAAATTGGGAATTCTACATAATTTTACTTCAGTTTTCAAAATTTATTTTTATCGTGTATAACTGAATGCTTAAAAGTTTAGATAAAAGCGAATATATCTAACTTTTGAATATAGAATTTTTTTTACTACCAATTACAAAAACTAAAATAAATTAAATTAAATTTATTTATAATTCGAGTTCGGTCCCAAATTTTTGCAAGTAATGAGCTATGCAATTTTTTTTGAATACATCAAAATAACTTTATGTTTATAGATTATGTTCAAAATATCTTCCAACAGTTGCTTTAAAGAAAAAATTCGAAGATTAAAATATTGTTTTAAAACAACATAAATACAACGAATTATTTTTATTTAATTATTGAGCTGTTTTGCCGCTATCTGTATTACTTTAATTCTCTCCTTTTTAATTTATTTTTAAGAAAGCCAGAAAGTTTAACCTGTGCAGAATTATAGTTTTTGCCACAGTTGTAATTAAAATAGAGTCAGAAGTTTTAAGTTCATTTTGATTATTTAAAATTTATCAAAATATAACTTTCCTAAATATTGCATGAAACTTACATGAAAACATCTTATAATTTATATTATATATTGAATGTAGATGAATAGTTATAGAATTTATCTGCTAACTACAATGCTTAATATGGGAGAAAGGCTACATTAGAATACTTACCAAATCGATTATAGGAAATTTTGTAAAATAAATTAAACAGTGTATTTGTGAAATTTTTTATTAATGAGAAAACAAGTAATTACATGCCACCAAATTTATCTAAATATAACTTTTCTAAATATTATATGAAACTTACATGAAAACATCTTATAATTTATATTATATATTGTACGTAGATGAATATTCATAGAATTTGTCTGCTAACTAAAAAACTGAAAATGGGGAACAGCAAAAGCTATATTATAATATTTACTAAATTGATTACAGGAAATTTTGTAAAATTAATTAAACAATGTATTCGTAAAATTTTCTATTAATAAGAAAACAAGTAATTACATGCCATCAGTCATGTGTCTAACATATTTTAGATGCAATTATTTCAATATAATTTTATTGAATTCACTTTTAAAAATAGATATTCATTGTTTCATCTGTGTGTTATTGACTTATTTATACTGTGTATTTATATAGAATGATTTGATTTCTTAGGATCCGCAATATTATATTTAGATCAAAATAATACTATGTGAAATTATCTATATATTAGCAATTATTAAAAAAAACCTACTTGATTCGTTTACTATTATAATACTAATAAAATTACTTTCGATCGAAAATTCATTATTTGTGGGAAAAATTATATATAGAATTTTCTTAGTGAAATTCTTAAAACTGAAATATAATAATTTCTCTTTTAAATGAATATATGCCATTTTTGGATAAAATATATATCTAAATTTCATTTATGATAGGATTCAGATCTTAATTTTAAGGCATAAAAATAATTTTAAATAAAATATTCATGAATTTTAAATAAGTATAAAACTGAAATTTTGAATGATAATTTTAAAGTGTTATTGATTCTTTTCCTAAACGATAATCTAATAATCATTAATAATTAAAATTTCTTAAATGATAATTTAAGCCTTAATTCAGACGCATTTGAAAATAGAAATTTTAAAATTCTTGAATAAAATGGAATTATCAATCCAAAAACAAAATATTTATATGAACTTTATCTACGGAATTTATTGAACCTTTAGAATAAATATACATTGTATTTAGAGAGCGCTAATGCTGCTAACACAAACGAACTGAAGAACATTAAAATAACTATTAGTAAAATTGAAACATTTACAGCCAAGGAATCAGAAGTAATAAAGAATCCGGCCTGAGGACTTTTACAAGGGTCACCCTCAGACAGGGATTCAAATCAGGTATTTTTCTGTGAGGGATCTGAATTTCATCAATAAATTGCCCTCTCGTGACCCGAAATATCCCAGAATATTGAGGTTTTAGATATAAATTAGTATTGCTATTTCTTTAGTATTATTTTTAATTCCGCATGATTGTATCCGAAAGAATTAAAAATAAATAAATCTTTATTTATTCTTACATATACAGTTATATGAATTAGAAAAAGCTTAAAATCATTTCCTTAAATCTTTAAAATTCATTAAACAATAATTTATTTCCAATATTAGAAAAGGTATTCAATAAATATTACCTCATTTTTGAAAATCAATTTATACTGTTTTTTCTATTTGAGGAAGAAAATCCTACTTAAGGAAACTGGAAATAAATAAGAATTTAATGAACATTGTAAAATATTTTTTAATAATTACCGTAACTGATTTACAATGTGTAATACTGATTAAAAAATAACATTTATAACTTTAAAAATAATTATCGAAATTGATTAACAGTGATTCAGACTGATTAATGGAAATATTTAAACGATAACATTATTTTCTAAAAATTTCATAAACACGTATGGATATTGCATGCGTTGGAGTCAGATGCATTGGAACTTGATGCTTTACGATATTTTTGACATCTAGATTATTTACATAAAAATTATTTAGTAATATTGCTTATGCACTGCTTATGTTAGTATAACAATAAAGGTTTGTTTATTTAAAATTATTTTTTACGTTTTTTAAATACATTTCAAACTTTTTATCATAATTACTATCAAATTTTCGCAGAAACTTTTCTTAAATTAATTATCAGTTGGTGCTTTTTATAAAGAATCAAAAATAAATTTAAATTAATCAATAAAAGATATATTTCAGTTTTTAAATATTAAAATATTATTAGGCTATTGAGTTGTTGGCAATAAAATAGAAAATTGCACATTGCGAAATAAGGGAAAAACTGTTTCGAAAATTGAATACGGCGAAGTTAGTTAAAAAAAATGTAATATAAGCCATTTTATAATTTCTATATTCCCTAGCCATCAGCTACAAAATTAAAAATCGAACATATATTCAAAATTCCCTTAAAGTCTGTTCGAAATCCAATTGCATTGAAAATTCATCGTGTATATGGACTTGATGAATGTCATATCTGTCAACTTCTGAATGAGATATTAGTCAAACGCCTTCGGTTTTGTATACATTGAAGTTTGGAGTATAAGTAGCAATAATATTTTTTGATTGTCTTATAAAATTTCAAAGCTAACAAATACTTCCAAAATTATTAATTAAATTTCAAAAAAGCGCCTTTTTAGCTTCAAAACAAAATAGTTATCTAGAAATCAATTGAATTTCTTGTATATCTTTTTCACTTTTTTTGTAAAAAACGATCAGAAAGAATTAATCAATGCATTCAATACAATTTTATTGCATCAAATACAATTTTTACATGAAAATTCTTTTTTTTAAATCTGATTTTTAAATGAAAAATCCTTTTTTATCTGTTATCTGTCAAAGGATAAAGAACATAAATTTGTGCTTTAAAATAATTTCAACTGTTTTTTTCTTTGTTTGATTTGAATTATGTAAAATAATGAACAAATATTTCATTTGTTCTTGTCATTCTTATTGACCATTCTCATGGCTGTAACTGCCATCTCAGCTTAAAAGCATTTAAATTCTCCTCATTTTATTTTATGAAAATAATTACATCAGAACAACTTTAAAAGTGATCACATGATTGAATTGTGTGAAGATGCACGCGACTTTTCATATGATACTCAATTTGAACATCAACAAATTAAAGTAAATTCCCGATGAAAATCAATAATTCAAATAAATTCTAGATGAATAGCAACAGTATTAACGAGAAACCAATACTACAATTGCAACGTAGACCTTAGAGAACTTATTTTTACAATTATAATTAATAGTCAAGATATCTGAAGGGAGAGAAATAAATAAATTTAAATTCCATGGGATTTACAAAAATAGTGTAATTATTTTATTTTATAACTTCCGATAGTTTAACTCAGCATGTAAATGTTTTGCAATCAAGACTAAATAAGCAACTAACTTAATGTAACTTTAATTGAATTTGATTATTTGCATGCGTCTAATTTGTCAGTAATTCGGATTATTTTCTAGTTGCTTAAATTTTGTACTACATAATTTAAAAATATTATGCATAATTCTAATAGATTTTGGATTAATTCTTAAACAAAATTTAAAGGTAAAAAGTTGTTTCTTAATTATTCTTGCTTTTTGAGTATACTCATACCATCTTCAGAGGTAATTTATTCAAGGACTTTACTACATTGCAATGCATTTAATCAATAAACGCAAAGAAAAGAAAGGACGTTTGTTGCAAATTCTGTATTCGTTAGAATTATGCTTTTTAATGTAGATTTAAATTACGATGCTTAATTTAAAGCTTTTTTGTTGTAGTTCAGCAGTATAGTGTATAACTTGTTTTTATTAAAATGACCTACTTCTAATTAAAAAATATTTTTAAGATTTTCTTTAAAATTTTAATTTTAATTATTATCAAGTTACCGATTAAAATTATTTACTTCTTACTACTGTTTACTGTCTGTTTATTTTATATGATGTATTAAAACTTAAATATTAAAATAAACTTTTTCTTCCTTTTCAAGATGAAAAATTAAATGTTTCTTTGCTGTATTTATTTTTAGATACAGTTTTTCTTAGTTCAAATTTCTATATAAATTGAATTCTGATTGCGATCTTTCTTCAATAAATTCTACTATTCTAACTAATTAAAATAAACAAATGTTGAAAAACCTTAACTAGATATAATAAGTATTTTGAAAAGAAAACTATTATTATGCATTGAAATTGAAATTATAGATATAGAACCTATATAAACATAGGTGATGCAACAAAATATGTAAGCTAAATGTACGAAACAAGGGAAAATGCGAAATATTAATAGGTTAGTCAGATTTGTCTTAATTATTAACAAAGTTAGTTTGGAAAAATGAAATGGATTTAAAAATTAGAAAGAAGTTCTTTGAAAGAAAATTATGTAATTATTAATAAAGAAATCTTTGTTAATATTTAAAAATTAACATAAATTATTCTTAGTGTTTATATACGTTGTTTTCTGAATGTAACATATTTTAAAGGATATCTCTGATTTCAAAAATATTAGTAGCGAATTAAAAACTTTCAAAGTAATAAAAGTTTAATGCAATAAGTTTTTCTTTTTCAAAAATGAATGAAAAAAGTATTTGAAATAAATAAATAGATGAATTCAGAAAATTGGATCTATCTTTTTCTATATCAACAAAGAAAATGTGTATCGTATAATTCAGATTTTGATTTCGTGATTAAAAACTATCAAAGTAATAAAACTTTAATGCAATAAGTTTTTTTTTTCAAAAATGAATGAAAAAAGTACTTGAAATAAATAAATAGATGAATTCAGAAAATTGGATCGATCTTTTTCTATACGAACAAAGAGAATGTGTATCGTACAATTCAGAATTTGATTTCGTGATTCTGGGGTAATTTAAAAAGGCTTAGCTTCCGTCCGTTGAATTCATATTGCGAGTCCATATGCAGTTGAATAAACAATAGGGAGTGGGGAAGAACGAAAATTTTATATTTCTTTATTTGTAGAAACTTCAAATCTATTGTCAAAATAAGTGCAAAATTAATCAATATTTATAATGCTTTCATATAATTTTGTTGAATAATTTTCTTAAAGTAATGAAGCTTTTTATGTGCTTATACTAATGTTTATTTATGCGTGTTTGAAAAACGTTCCAATTGAATTGGATTAGATGAGAGAACTTTTATTGCACTTATTGCTCGTAGTTATTTCAATACTACCACTGAAAATAATTTTAAAATGTCATTATTTAAGATATTTTTCTAAATTTTTCTACATGATTATTTTATAGAACTTTTTATCAATATTTCCTTTTTAATATGTTTTTTTTTCAATTTTCGGTTAAATTAAAAAAAATTTCGGAAGAATAAGAGTCTATTACAGAAATATTTAACAGGAGATTAAAATCTTACCCCGAAATAGTACTACATGATAATATTTAACTTAAAATTTTCTTTATCTTAATTCTTAAACTTATTTTTAATTACAATATAACAACGATGCGCGCTCACAAATAAAAATGTTAATATCATCGTAATGCGCATGAATATAAAACCAATAACTGGATTAAAAAATGATCAAAATTATTACAATTACAACTGGATTACAATTTTTTTAAATAATCATTTTAAAAAATTGTAAATTTTTTAAATTAAAATTGTAAATTATTATAAAAAAATTGTTAATTAATTAATTAAAATTATTAAATTAAAAATTAATTAAAAAATTGTAAAAAATTATTTTTAATGTTTTGTTGAAATCAAGAATAATATAGGACGGGAAATAGGGTAGAGTTCTATTTCCCGTATAGAACTCTACTTTTTGAGTTTTTGGTTCTTAAGCGATGCAAGAATAATTTTTGTGCGATATGCTCCTTATGTTTTAGAAGAAAAAATGTTCAAGCTTCCATTGATTTAAAAAAATAAATAAAAAACCTAATTAAAGTAATGAAAAATATCTTCTTCTCTTCAAAACCATCATTAATTTCTTCATGCAGTTAATCTACTTCCAAAGGTTAACTGTGTGCTAGATTTGATACATTGGTATCCAATCGGTAATACTTGGTAGAGTAGTTTGAACGATTTTTGGATTATCCATATAGCTAAGCCGATTTCTGGAGAATGAGCGGATAACTTAAATTAAAGGTTGTTAACTTCCAAACATTACAGTAGACAGAAAAGTGATTTAAAAAGAATCCTAATGATGCAATTTATTTAGAGGAGCATTCAGTTTATTACATTTTTATGATAAAGAGCCAGAATTCCTGCTTTGTTGCAATGATTGCTAAAATGGTACCTTCCAGCATTAAAATTTGAGATCATGGACAAAGGCATGTACTTTATAAATGTTCGGATTTTTATTTTCAGAGTCCCGTATTTGAAAGTTTTGTAAAAAAAAATAATAAATAGGATGCATTTTAGAGGTTTTGTCTTCGACTGACCAAAACCAAATTTTGCTAAAAATTTTAATAACAAAGCTAAAAATCTTACTACCAAATTTCATTCACTCAAGCCATTTCATTTTTTGATCTAATTATTTTATATGCCTATGAAAGCACAAATCGTCAGCATCTGAACCACTTCACAGGTTAAATATAAAATTTCATAAGGATATACAGTTTAGACTAAAAATTATGTGCCAAATTTTATTTATATAATTTTTTGCATTTTATAATTAACGTGTTCATTTGTGGACAAATTTAGTATAAATGGATTTTTTTCAGAAATTGATATAAATCTATTTATTTGAAATATATGGCGTCCTGGCATAAGGGTTGCGTGTCTTCCCCATGATCTGGGTGTCCCGGGTTCGAGTACCGGTTCGGGCATGGGTGTTCTATGTTTGAGATGTATGAATGAGCCCCCCTGTAAAAAGGGGCTATGCAAGCGAATGTGTGTGTCACTTTCATTTGAGCTGGAAATCAGATTTCCGCCCTCTGGGTGCTCAGGGGTCTTTACCCTCAGAAGCCACTGTACCCTCTTTCCTTGGAAACATGGACACGACATCATCATATATACTTCGTGGTATGAAAGTAAAAACCAAGCAGCAAAAATTCTCAGGAGCGCTTGACATGTTATGCAATCAAGCTGTCACACCCCCGTACCAACTAGTAGAGCCGATGTCTATCAAGCCATTAGAGATTCATTTCACTTGTTTATTTATTTCTGAGAGTTTTTGAACTCCTTTGCAAATCATTTTATTTTCCCTGTTCTATTCCATTATGGTTAGTGTAAATAATATAGTTTAACAATACAGTAAAAGCTCTTTATTCACGGGGTATATGTTCCATAAATATGCCGCGAATACAGAAACCGTGAATACGGAATGGTAATTTATATGGAATTATAGGGGATACGTTCCTAGGTGACAAAATAAAAAAAAACAAATACATAAAAAATCCATTTAATTGAATTTTTTGAACATTTTTATTAATTATCTTAAGGTTTAGGCAATAGTTTGAAGATTTTTGTAATTTTCTCTTGTTTGGCAGTTTTTAAAAGCTCCTTCCATTCAGACTGATACGCAGCAGTCGCATTAGCAATTTGCCTCTTAAAAATAAGACTTCGTTGAATAGACGGATAAATGTTCATAAAGTAATCGCAAAGCTCATTTGCCATTCTTACACCTTCAACAAGATTTTTCAAATTAAATCTCACTTTCCAGTGCTTGTTGAAGCCTCTTCTTCAATGGGCTGTGAATTTAACATTTCCGCCAAGTCGGTTTCAGTCAGATCTTCATTTTGCGATTCAAGCCATTCCTGAATGTCACTTGATTCTATCTGTTCGAACCCATCTCGTCCTATTCCATTCGCGATTTCGGCTATGTCTGCAGTTTGCATTTAACAACATACTTTAGATAAAGTTGTAATAAGATCAATTTTACTTTTTTTTATTCGTTCATATGACGGCATTTACAAAGGATATTGGGTTGGATACCTATTGGAATCCTTTTATTATTATGTATGTACTTAGTAGATCCGTGAATAAAGAAACTTTTAGCCGCGAATATAGGAATTGGGTCGTATTTTTTTAATCCGCAAATAGTAAAAACGCGAATGAAGGAAGCGCGAATAAGGAGCTTTTACTGTATAATTTACAGTGATTTAAGTCACATTTTCTTTGTTTTCTGGAAATCAATGCATCAGAAAAGGTTATGCATGTATTATTTTTGCAATTGATCATTTTAGGAATCTGGGAGCAAGTTTAAAAAGAGAAATCACAGCTAAACTGACATCTCTATCTTTACTTATTATAAAGATGAATGTATGCGTGTGTATTGATTGATTTGAAGCGATTTGATCTGCTCTCTACAAATAAAATCATTTGACCTACAGCTACCAAATCTGGCGCATGTATATGTTTGAAAAAAAATGTGCACTTCGGAGATATTTTTGAAATTTTTAATTATAAATTTAATTAATTTTAAAAAATTTAAAAATTGATTTTTTAAAACAATTTTTGATATTAATAAAGCACAAAATGGATGTTTACATAATTTTAAAATTAAAAAAAATCCTTTTAAAGATACCAATTTATTTTGTCTCTGATTTTTTTTCTACTTTAAATTAATTTACAAAAAATTATTTATGCATATTTTCAATTTTCTGTATTTCATACAGAATAAAAATAAAATTTAACATACACAAGTATATTTGTTACGTGTGCTTAAGAAAGATTAGATTTTGTCCCCACTTTAACAAAAGCTCAAATTAAAAAGTTTCCCCTTTATAAATTAAGTCTAGAAAACAATTTTCATCATACGTTTATGAAATGAAATATGATATTTTCTAGAAATATAAGTGCAAGAAAAAGATTTCTGTTACTTTTTGAATGTCTATAACCTTAATTCAATTGTTCTGCGTTACTTCAGGCAAATGTGGTTTAATATAGGAAATTCTAATCAGGAACCAACAGCTAATTTCTTAAGTGTCAGTAATAAGCATTGCATCTGAAAAAAAAATGTCTAAAGTAAAAAACTATATTTTATGCATTTTGAGTCAATAAATGTTTTGATTCAGATTTAGATTCTCACTACTAGAAGTCATTTTTAAATAATAAATTTGTGAGGCTCTAATATTTTAAATAATAAAAGGTCCACCAAACTGACTGAGATATGAAAATCGTATAAAAATGCGCGATTTTAGATCACACTTTTAAATGTCTCAGAAAAAATAAAATTTTAATTAATTTTTTAAAAAATAATTAAATTAATTTAAATTAAAAATTAATTACAATATCGGCAAAACCTGTATTTCTTTTTTGTGATATATATACTTATATTAGGATTGTACATGTTTATTTTATCCGCTATTGTCAAGCCACTTTTTAAATTATATTTTTTAAAAATCGTTTATCAATATAATTTTGAGACTCAATGTAAGGCTTCTACATGTGTATGAATTACGTAACTATCAAAATTTGAAACTTGAAAATATTTTTCTACAGAAACCACTAAAACCAAGTTTTATAAAATATTTAAAGGAAAATTATTTCTACTTGGTGAATTAGCTAGCTGTTAAAGACGAGAATTTATAAATAATGTCTATTTTTTGTTTTAAAATAAGACAAACTTCATATTTTTGGTATGGTCGAAAATAATCCGGAAAATATAAAAATGACTCAATCAATGTGAATGTGAATTGAACCGATAATTTTGAATCTTTCTAAAAGACTTTTTACTGTGATTAATCTATACCTGTGAGTAATCTAATTTTGCTGAACAAAATTTAGAAATACTTACTTCTTGAAAGTCAAATGTAAAACTTGTGAAAGTTGAATGTACACTTCTATACAATGCTGCCACTTTTTCAAGAAAGCCAAATGTAAAATATATAAATCTTTTTTTTTTTTTTTTTGCCAAATTTACAAAATATTTGAATATTATCATCAATAATAGCTTTAAGATTTGGTAATTTTTTAGTTTCCTTATAATAGAGAACATAAAAAGTTTGGATTACTTTTTCCAGAGGAATTTTTGATCAATTGCTGTTAAAAGAGAAATTCTTTAACTGATAAATTTGAAGAAAACATCTTGTATGATTGAATTTCACAGCGCCACTTTAATCAAAAAGTATATTTTCTTGATATTTTAAGCACTGAATACTCACAATTTCTTGATATTTTAAGCACTGAATACACACAGAAGAAATGAAACAGAAGGAGTTATGCATTGTACGTTTGAGAATAGGAATCGGCTTAAACAAATAAAACCATTGATTAATCAATCAAAGATACTTAAAATGAAATTGAGAACCGATGCTAGAAGCTGTTCAATGGCAGAAGTTCACACGTTTCTCTTTGGATCTCTTAAAATAGTTGCTGTGAAATTTTGAAATTTGCAAGTACCGTTTTATTGTTTTTAATTTATTCTGGGTGTGTCGCAGAATTGTTTACAATTTCATCTGCATTTCCATATAAAGATGTGACTTTGATTTATCTCAATTAACTTTATAATTTGCAAAGTTAATTGTACTTAATATCTTCTAGTAATAATTTTTATTAAGCTAATATATTAAACAGAGAATCCGTTTGATGAATAGTTTGAGTTTATTAGCTGTAAATAATTTAATTTACATTTCAGTGATTAAATATAATGGGTGAATTTTAAATTAACTTAAGAAATCTAAATTTAAATTCTAAACTAAAAATTAAAAAAGCTAAATCCTAATTAATTTTTATTGATTAAAATATTTTCTTGTGAATTAATTAATATAATTTGACTTCCTGTATGCATTATCTTACTTTTTTAAATCAAAGTTTGTTGTAAAAGGTGTTCATTCTAAAATTTAAATTTCCCACCTTTTTAATTAATTGTTTATTTGCTGTTTCGAAAATTGCTTAATATGACCAATTAGCATTCGTCTGATTGACTGAGTTAGACGTTTTATCAAAATACTTAAAAAAAATATTTGCAAAATTTATATACGAGTCTGTATATAGAGTACTAAAATTAATGTTTATATATTAATGTATATATTTAATTGAATTTCCTAATGCTTTTTTCTGGAGATATTTTATACCTTTTTACATGCTTTTTTTATTATTATTTGTTTAAAAATCATTTGCTGTGTCAATCTCATAACAAAAATGATACATACCAATTTCTTCTAATAAACATTAATAATTTCGGCTGTTAAAAATTTCACGAAATTGTCTTTTAAAGCAATACCATGGAATTATTTTCAGGCGAATATTACATTTATTCTTCTCCATTTCTATATAAAACCTAGTTGAGTTTCCAGTAAAGTTTTTCATAGTTGTGATCTCAGTTTTATATTGTTTTATCTAACTGGGATTTTTTTTCCATTTTTTTCTGACGTTGGAATTTTATAGTCGCTTTTACTCTTACATTCTAAATTTTTAGAACCGTGAAATTTTGTATATTTTTGTATTGGTAAAAACAATATGCTAATTTAAGGGTTTTAAATCACAATTCAATTATTATACATGCACCACTAATGGTACTTTAATCTATTGTTAAACCACCAGCTTTTACTTAAAATATTCAAATGTATAAAAAATGATACATATTTTTTTGTTTTAATATTTATTTTACAAACACACACACACACACACACATATATATATGGAATGTTTTTACAGCTGTTAGATAATTAAGTAAATTGTAAAATTTTATAGAAATGTTCTGGAGAGTATTCGCAGGATCATTAAAAGTTTTACAGACTCAAACGGAGAAAGATATTAAAAAAAAAATCAAGAAATAGATTTCAAACCGAAAATGTAAAATAGCACAAAAATAGACGTAATCATCATCGAATTGGTAATTATTAAGACTTGACTTCCTCTGAGCAATTTTACACTTAATTTTTGATATTATTTTTAGTTTAATTTGTTCCTCAATCTGAACAATGGCTTTAAATATTATAATGGAATTTAAATTCATCTATCAATGCATTGACCCTCGTGTTTCTGACTCCAAACAAGATTTTCACTGCATTTTTATTTCATAACATAAGCATTCTTTTTTTTTAATTTGCAGCAGATTGATTTAGTTGAATTCATTTTTTTCAGACGCATTTCATAACAAGAATTTTTTTTATGTTTCCATATTAATCCTTTAACAGCTTTGAAAATCAATAATTTTAACAAACAAGTAAGTCGCCAAAAGCAGCTAGTGTAACCGTAACTGTTTAATTGGCCCTCTATCGGCCGTTGCCCGGAACTATCAGTCCATGTCTTGGAAGTGAACATAAAGCATGATGTAATCCCCGAGTATTATTTTAATGCATATATGTTAAATGTTAGTGTCCTAAATAGTTTTGTCCCCGTGTAAATCCTGTCCTTTAATGTCATTAAATGTATTTTTAACTAAATTGGCATGATTTATTGACTTTAATAGTCTACCCTGACAGAATTAAAGTTTTGGCGCCCTTTCGGTCACACTAGTAATTTAAAAATTACTTATATTTACAACACTTATAGTTTTGCTATTTTGTCAGTAGCAGACTGGTATTCCTGACTTGATTGATCAATATTTGCTTTTGATTCTTTGCTTCAGCTTGACCAGATACAGTTACAGTTTGCAGCGTTCCGGTTTAAAGATCAAATATTCTACCATTTTAGCAAAAATCACCCACAATCTGCATACCGCTACATTGTAGGCGTAGTTGTATAATTTTTCTCTTCCGAAAGGCGGAATGTTAATGCTCCACATGAAGAAGTTTTGCTTTACTCCTTCAGCACGGCTTCGAAAAGGCCGAGGTCACGCCACTTACGCCACTGGCATTGTTGTACCCGCTCAGCCCTGCGGAAAATTTATGTCATCCTTCCTTGCAAAAAAAGTTGATCTTCCTCTCAAAGACAAAAGATCACTCTTTCTTACTTTTACATTCTTACTTTTTCCGTGCAACGAATGTTTGGGGCTACAAACCAGCGTAATGTATGTGTGTTTGTATTCCATGAATCATACTGGTAAAAATAAAGCCCAAAATTATCTGAGCAATTACCTCTTTGCATTCTTTATTCCAGAATTGAAAATATAACTGACTATTCTGTCATTTTATTATTTATTATCATTTCTTTTGTCATTTTATTGAAAAAAAATGCCTTTAAAAACAATTGACTTGAATTGACTGATAAAAATCCTTTAATTTTTCACACTTTTAACATAATTGTCTTAAGGTATCCGACTACGTTCGAAGGAAAAATTTTGACAAATTGTATTTTTAAAAAGTTATTTAAAACTATGTTTCGTAGATGTATTGTCAATTATAATACAAATTACTATAAATATAAAAACATTATTTGAAAATATTGTTTATTTTGAGAAATAGGAAAATTTGTAGTAAATTTTAACGAAATTTAACCAAAACGGTTCACACTCTAAACAAAATTGTGATGCAGCATTCCTATTTTTCTTTGCACACAAACTATATAATACAATAATGAATGAAATGAATCAAAATCTAAGAAACATGTTGAGATTCAATGAATTTATGGGTAAAAATATACGTATATATACATTTTTTCATAAATTGACAACTTAATTACTCTAAAAACACCTATAAATGAAAAAGTATTTCACCAACAATACAGCTTTTGGTTCATTTCATTAGCCATATCATTTAAAACACACGCTGAAATTTTTATGCAAATAAAACTATTAGCTTTTGAGATAGTATGTTAACGGCGAAGAATTTTTATGAAAATGAAAGTTTTGAGAAAATTGGATTACAAGACAAATTTTCGCTGAAAAATATGTTTTGCTTAAAATGGGTGATAAGTTAAGCCTTAATTTTCTTAAAAAGCATAAACTGATTTGGAAAGAGAAAATTAAAAACCATAAGAAATAACAATAAGAATTTGCTAATGTGGTGGATAACCAGTATTTTTAACGTAGTCGGATACCTTATTTTAATTATCTATCCCATTTTCTGCAATAATAAAGAATGGAAATTAGTTATGAACAAGCAGATTGCAATGATAAATTGCCATTATTCATTGCAATTTGTTTGTTCATGAATTCCATTCTTTATTATTTATAGTGTCCTTTATCGAATACCTGGGGAAAGTGCTGGTTTATGGTTCTTTCTACCGGTTAAACTGAATTTAAAAAAAAAATGCAAGAAAAACTATTCTGAGCTAAAAGAGTTTTTCCAGAATATCAAGAATGTTTCGACTCATGTTATAAACGCCATTCTTTTGGGGGGGATGGGGGAAGGTAATCAGAATTTCTCAAAATTAATTTGAATTCATTATTCAATCATGAAACAAGACTTTCTTCTAAAAATGAAACACCTAAAATTTCGAGAAAATCATAGCGTCTACATTTTGAATGTATTTGGTTTGGTTTGATTTGGTTATTTTAAATGTCTGGTGGTAAGGTCTCGGCTTCGGAACCGAAGCGTTTCAGGTTCGAGATTCGATTCCACCGAAGAACCTCGTGTGAGGGGGTCTCTTGCACGTTAAATCTGTCAGGCCAAATGTCCTTCCGCTGGTGTGGAGAGGGGGGTGTCAGTTCAGGTGCCGTCCTAGTCATCTGACCGCGGTTCAAAATTGTGAGGTCCGTCTCAAAATAGCCCTCGTGTTGCTTTGAAACGGGAAGTTAATATAACTAACTAACTAACTGAAGCAATACTGGAGTTGTTTTGGGAACGGACCTCATGATTTTGAACTGCAGTCACATGACGGGGACTCCACCTAAGTTGGTACCTCCCTCTTCACATCACGCCACACCAGCAAGAGGACGTTTTGTCCTACGGATTTAACATGCAATAAATCTCAGGATCCGAGATCTTACCACTACGCCCCCACGACTTCACCCACAAACATCTAATTTTCGGAGAAAATCCGCCTAGGTGCGACAGCTGCCGGGTTCAATCTACTATTCACCACGTTTTAGTTGACTACCATGTCTTTAACTCTTACCGTTCTCATTTTTTTACCTCGTCTTCAGTATTACAAGACTTGGTGGGTGAAAAATGCCACCAAATATTTTTAAATTCTTAAGATCTATTAGCTTTTTTTCGTGCATTTAGTTTTTTTTTTATTCCGTTTGTGTTAAGTGTTGCGAATTAAGTGTCTTGCTTTTTACATCCTTTGTATAAAATTTTTATGACTCATAGATTTAAATTTCAAGTTGCTAAAGCAATTCTCTACATCAGTTTTGCAGTTTTATCTCGTCACACCAGAACTATGTTTTTAGCAAATGGGATCTTTTAAAAATATATATTTTTTATTTTTTACCTTTTGATTGGCGCAGTATGGCCAAACATGCCTCTTGCGCCATAAAATTACACTGAGCCAACCAACCACGGCTTCACACTTTTAATATAAACGTCTTAATTTAATAAATAGTGACAATTTAATATTGCAACTTCTTTCTTCATAACCAATTTCCCTTACTTATTATTTTTAGATTGTTACTATAATTGTTATTGAATTGCAGGAGGATGTTAGTTTGTGATTCTTTGTTCTGTCTTGAGGATCCTGAGCTGAAATTTTTCAAAAATTCTCGGAAAACTACTTCAAACCGTAAGGGATTTTCCAAAAAAATATCCTGTTGCATGAGAATTCAAATCATGTTTTAAATTCTGTAGAGTTTTTTAGGGGGGGGGGGGAGGAGAACCAATATTTTTTAAAACTGGAGATAACTTATTATTTGATTATGAGGCAACATTCTCTTCTAAAAAGAAGCAGTTAACTGTCCGAGAATGGATTAAAATAAATAGAAAATAAAAAAGTTTCGGCAATCGTTCCGAATCGTAAGGGATCGAAAATTTATTCCAGGATAACTTCTTTCAAATTAATTTACTGAATCACTTTACCTGCAAAGGGGTTACCTGCAAATCGTAAAAGGGATGAAAATTCATAATTTAGATATCAAGCAGGTTTCCGACATTTTAACTTTTTAATTATATAAACTAAAAGGTTAAAAGCGTCGACAGTAAATTTCAATGTTCACAATTTGTTTAAATATTCCGAATATCTTGCTCCATTCTAGAGCCACATAAATATCCCAAGAAAAATATTTTCCTTTAGAAGCTTGCGTATAGTGACACGCGTATGTGGACATAGTGGAGGGGTACGGGGAGGAAATATTATTTTGTCTACATTTTTGCTAACTTTACAAGCTATGCTTTAAAAGCAAAAATGTTTCGGTATGTTTCAAGGTCTGTCTAAATTTAACCAAAATCCCTTTAAAAAAGATTAAGTCTGTGCTAACTACTTTTTGATAAAAGTAATTTAAAAAGAGTATTACAGTAAAAGCTCCTTATTCGCGCTTCCTTTATTCGCGTTTTCACTATTCGAGGATTAAAAAAATGCTACCCAATTTCTATATTTCAGGCTAAAAATTTCTTTACTCGCGGATCTAATAAGTACATATATAATAATAAAAGGATTCCAACAAATATCCAAACCAATATCCTTTGTAAATGCAGTCAAATGCACTAATAAAAACGTAAAATAGATCTTATTACAACTTTGTCTAAAGTATGTTGTTAAATGCAAACTGCAAACATAGCCGAAATCGCGGATGGAGTAAGACGAGATGGGTTCGAACAGATAGAATCAAGTGACATTCTGGAATTGCTTGAATCGCAAGATGAAGATCTGAATGGCAAAAGAGCTTTGCGATTTCTTTATGAATATTGATCCGTCTATGGAACGAAGTCTTAATTTTAAGAGGCAAATTGCTACTGCGACTGCTGCGTATCAGTCTGAATTGAAGGAGCTTTTAAAAACGTCCAAGCAAGAGAAAATTACAAAATTCTTCAAACGATTACCTAAACCTTGAGATAATTAAGCAAAATATTCAAAAACTTCAATTAAATTGATTATATATATATATATATATATATATATAGGGTGTCCCAAAAAGATTGAAACGCGCTTTAATTCTTTAACCGTTAGAGATAAATAAGTGATGTAATTTGAAAAAATGTTCAAAATAAGTTAGGAGAGAAGATTACATTAAGAAAAAAAATCCACCTATGAATTTTAAAAAGTTACACTTTGTAAATTTTTATACAACCCCTTTATGCAAATTTGGTAAATTAGAAAGTTTTTCCTTTCCATCCCAGAAGACCATTTAAAAAACCTGCATAACTGTATCTTTAAAAGTTTTTGAATAATAACACAGAAAAAAAATTGACTTATGTCATTTCTCCATACCACTTGAAAGACTTTTTCGTCGGTAGAAATAGGGACCATATCCAAATTGATTATAGAAATTCTTCGATCAAAAAAAGATAATAAGTGTAAAAGAAATCCAAAATTTCATTTAAATAAAGTCCTTATTGATGGAGTTAAACAGTTTTGACAACATAAGATTGTAAGAAGTGTAACATAAAAAATAATAATAAATAAATAAAACGAAAATACATTTAAAAACACACGAATCATAAAGCATTCTCAAAATGTTTTCCATCAACACCAATACATAATTGGGCTCTTCTAATAATGCTCCTGTAAATATTTTGGAGTTCTCCTCCTGTAATATTATTGCATGCATTAATTATCTTTTGTTTAAGGTCAGTTACATTCAGGGGGCGAGTATTATAAACTAGCGTTCGAAACCGACCCCAAAAATAAAAATCGAGTGGAGTTAGATCAGGAGATCTGAGGGGCCATTCTGTGGGTCCATTCAGACCAATCCACTGTTTATTAAAGTTTTCGTTGAGCCAGTTTGTTACATTATTAGCCTTGTGTGCAAGCGCTCTGTCTTGTTGAAAATACATTTTTTTTACTAATTACAATGGTGTCGTCTCCAAAGTATCTGTTACTATGCCATTTAAAATAAGTTGCAAATATTTTATAGATGTAAGTGTTCCTTCATAAAACATTGGACCAATCAGTTTTCCGTTCCAAATTCCGCACCATACGGACACAGAAAACTTTCTCTGGTGATGTATTTCTTGGATGGTTTTGTATCATTCCAATAATGATCGTTGTGTTCATTTATGTGTCCATTTTCCGTAAACAAACATTAATCAGTTCACATAATGTTCTTGACAAAGTCTGAATCTGTGTCCTGTTGGATTAATAACCAATTGGAGAATGCTACACGTCGGTTAAAATCAGAGGGATGGAGTGCTTGAAGTCCATGAATACAACATGAATGCTAATTGTGTTTTTCAAGTATTCTATGGATTGACGTCCTAGGTAATCATGTAATTGCACTTGCTTTTCGAATGCTTGATCATGGGTTGGAAGAAAAATATGCAATAATATCAATTTCTTGGTCTTCATTGAACAAGATATTTCTACCAGGGCCAGGTCTTGGATTAAATGAACCGGTTTCTCAATTTTCTCATCATCCGATAAACAAATGTACGTGAAATTTCAGGCAAATAGGGATATCGCCGTCCAAATTCCGGAGCAGTTTCTGCATTATTTCTATTGCAAATAGAATAAATCATTGCTAGCTCAAATAGTTCATCATTTGTTAAAAGTACCATAATGCAAAATTAGTTACAGTATTTTTACTTCGACAATATGGAACTCAACATCGTTGAATGATTTTGTAAACTTTATTTTGATATGCATGAGAAAATATTGGTTGAGTTGTGCAGGAAAGAAATAATATTGGAACTAAATAAGTAAATTGAAAAATAATCGTCTGCATATCTTTATGTAACATAAAAATAAAAATAAAAAACTTTAATATACACGTATTAGAAGTGGCTAAATTCCAGTTAAATGAAAGGCAAAAATCGTCTGGCAGTTAATTTGTTAGAATGTCGGTTTGACAAAAATGTAATGAATTTGAAAACAATTAAAATTCTACCAGACTAATTTAACAGTATTTTTCTTTTTTTATAAATTTTGCTATAAAAATCTATCAAATGGCTTTTATTGATTTTCAACGAAATCTTATAAAATTTCTAATGTAAATTTAGAATACATGGCATAAAATTACTTGCCCCTGATAAGATTAAAACAAAAGACAATTCTGTAACTGTATCGTGAATCTACCGTAAATACGCAAAAATGTGTTTTGTAAATAATATAATAAAATTTATGTGTTTATAATTTGTTGCAAATTTACATTTACATTTTTGTATATGGTCACTAAAAACAGCGTTCAATTTTCAATTACG
>JAPMOQ010005217.1:1129548-1144941 GCA_026543055.1 Argiope trifasciata | reverse complement strand
ACTGCATCGAATTAGCTGGATTCGAAAAATTTGAACCCGATTGCGGACGCTGCCGATATAAATAGGAGAATTTTGACTTATTCCCAAAAAAATTAATCGCACAAGAAAAAATGACTAGTATTTATTTACATTATGTGTAAATGCAATAAAATTATGTTTGAATGCTTAAAATACATTTTTTTTATTTCCTATCTTTGCTGCAAAGCTAACATTCAGTCATAATAAGCCTGCATGTTGGATTTTTCGATTATTTTTTTTAAATTTTTATCTGAAAATGAACTAAAAAAAATTAAAGCTGAATGCAAATATTGTACATACACTCAGTTTTGTATCATTTTCTTGAATAAAAAATAGGTTATTTATGCTTCTCCTTAATGTATCCTTCCATTTCAATGAATAAATTCTCCTGCGATACGCAAATAAATGCTATTCTTCCTATCCTTCTTAATGAAACAAGATGACTATTCCAAATTCCAAACGATGTTTCCAAAATTATTTCTTCTGCGGCAGCAAAGCGCCGGGTAACAACTAGTATATCTCTAAAAATAATGACTCGCATGCACAAATAGATGAAAATATGGTTAAAACAGTATGAGAGCAACTTCTTCAAACAGTACGTCTGGAATCAAATTCCAAGCTTAAATAAATTCGTTTCCTTATTTCAGTAAATTTTTGAATCTGAGCTGAGCTCAATATTTCGATGCAGATTCAGAAATCCCGAGTTCAATGTTAAAAAATGGATTAAAATGGATTAAACATAGAAAACATATTTATACGATGAAATCCTTAATATAATTGAAAAGATATTTTTTGAAAATTAAGATGGTGCAATATTATTTGCACTACAGTATTTTTGGTGCTTATTGCGAAAAACGTAAAATTGAAATAAAATTTAAAACCCCCAAGTTTAGCTTCCACAGATTCTCGCATCATCTATATTTATAATAAAGCTCAATGTGTGTTTGTTGGCGCTCTATAGGCCAGACCGTTGGACCTATAGCTACCGAATTTGGTAAATGTATACCTTGGAATGCACCTCAGGGCCCTTTTTTTTTTTTTTTTGAATTTTTTATTTGAATTTTTAATTTATTAAAATTCAAGCAAAATTTCGACGTTTTTCAGCTATAACTTTCGAAAATATTAACGCACAAACATGGTTTTTACATCAATTTAAAGATTAAAAAATTAGCTTTCTAATGGTATCAGTATTTTAATGTATAACTTAAGCTTTTCTTTTTAACGAATTTTTAAAGAAACATTTTAACTATGTTTTTTTGAGCGCGTGATTGGATAAAATAAAAGAAAACAATGACGGAAGTTGAAATTTAAAAAAAAACTATCATCGCAAATCAAATCTAAAGAAATGCAACTTTTAGCACGTGATTGGATAAAATAAAATAAATTAAAAATGTGATATTTTTTAAAAAAATAAATGCAAAGCAAAGGTTTCTATAATCGCTTGCAACATCTAAATAAATAATTCAACAAATCTTCTTTATTTACGGTAAACCTGATTGAATTTAGACAGGATATGCATTGAAATCCCGCCTTAATGGTATATTTCTACAATCATATATAATATATGTATCATTAATTAAATAATTTTTTCCATTATAAAATGTGATAGTTTCTAAAAAATAAATGCAAGCCAAGGTTTCTATAATTGTTTGCAACATCTAAATTATTTATTCAATAATTTTTTCCCTTTCTTTAAAAAACATATTTAATATTTTGGCAACATCACCGAAGAAAACATTTTTAATATTTTGGAAGCATTAACGATAAATTACTAGAGCATTGAACTCAAAAAGTTTTTCCGTATAAAGTTACCGACTCTTTAACTACTAATAACTGAATCTTTTAACTTTAACTATTTCTTAAATTTTGGGGTCTATCCTATTTTAGCCCACCTCTGACGCCAATTTTAAAACTCGCCAAATTATCAGCGATAATGATTTTAAAATGGCAACCCTGACAACATCTGAAGAGAAATGCGGCAACCCTACGGAACCTCATTGGTTGATTTAAACTCCGTTAGAAAACTATTTAATCTTATTGGTACTTTCTATTATTTTCAAATACTTTCAATTTGGCGTGATTTTGAAAAATTGACGAGATTTTGAAAAAGTAGCCAGAGGTGGGCTAAAATAGGATTTTACCAAATTTTTTACTGATTTTAAAGAAAAAAATAACACATATTTTTTATCTATACTTATAATAAAGCTCAATATGTGTGTGTTGGCGCTTTACAGGCCAATTTTAGAACGCATTATTCCTAGTGAACCAGATGGTCGCCAAACGCGGCTTGTCAGTCATAAAGTTGTTACTTCCGAGAATAACTTGAGCGATGTTTAGGTATTATAGATACACAATATGATCTTTCAACTTGGATTGAACATTTCAAAAGAATCTATTGCGTCTCCTTGGCGAGTTATTTGGAGGTGAATCCTTAGTATATAGATGCACTGTCCCTCTAGCCATCCCGTAGATGTAAGCTGACCCAGTTTCATCGCCATCAGATTGGGAAGGAGACATACATATATTTCATACTATAAAATCGTTAATAGAGTTGAAAAGACAATTTCTTGAAAACTGAGATGCTGCAAAATGATTTGTGCTCTAATATTTTCGGCCTCAAAAAACGCTACAATTTTGTGAATTGTTTAGTTGAAATTTCAAACTTTTAGGACCGGTTCCCCTCAAACGCGCACTCTCTAATAAAAACTATGACCTTAGAGAAAGATTTAATATTGCATTC
This sequence comes from Argiope trifasciata, assembly GCA_026543055.1. Classification (NCBI taxonomy): domain Eukaryota; kingdom Metazoa; phylum Arthropoda; class Arachnida; order Araneae; family Araneidae; genus Argiope; species Argiope trifasciata. Next base: position 1,142,183 of record JAPMOQ010005217.1, on the reverse strand, counting down.
CCGTACAATATCAACGTCCAGCTTGAATGGAGCCTCTTTACAGAGTCTGTTGTGTCTCCTTGGAGAGTGATTTGGCGGTTAACCCATGATTGATAGATCTGAAAATATTTTTAGCACTTTAGATGATTGCCTCCCGTCAGTGCAAGTCATAAGTAGTCATCGGAACAGGATGGCAGCGGTACGGCTGAGCAGAAGTGGCATGCAGACAAACATTCATTTTGATTTAAAAAGATAATAGCTATAAATAAATAATGACATCACGATATATCGAAAAATATCGATACGAGTTGGTCGATATATCTCTATGATGAAGATCCTTGCTCGATATATCGCACAGTCCTAGTTACAAATTCAAAACCCTTCATAATCTTTCCCCTCTCATTTATCCTGTATTCACTTCAGGAAGGGTCAGCTATCTTTTCGTGTCTGTCTATTCCAATTTTTAATTTCATTTAAGGTATCCGATGACGTTCGAAGAAATGTTTTTGAAAAAAATGTATTCTCTAAAAACTATTTAAAGCTATGCTTTTTACATGTATTGTAGACGCATGCATTATATGTATTCATTTGACACATTCACATATAATACGTACACATTTTGAGTGTATTTACATGTAATACAAAATATTATAATTACAAATAAATTATTAGAAAATATAATATATTTTGAGAATTTGTAGTAAATTTTAGTGAAATTTAACCAAAACGGTGAACACTCTACACAAAATGGTATTGCGGCCATCTTATTTTTCTTTACACACAAGATGTAGAATATAATGATGAATAAAATTAACCAAAATTAAGAAAAATCTTGAGATGCTAAGCAGTTTTGGGGGTAAATATATATGCATATTTTTTCTATAAATTTACAATTTAATTTTTCTAAGAACACCTATGAATGAAAGAGTATTTCACCCACAGTAAAACTTTAGGTTCATTCCACTGCCCATATTATTTAAGAGACACGCTGATATTTTTATGTGAATACCACTGCTTGTTTCTGAGATATCATGTGAACGGTGGTGAATTTGTAGGAAAGATTTTGAGGAAGACAAATTTTAGCCTAAAAACTCTGTGACTCTGGATGATAGACCAGGTATTTCTTTTCCCAGAAATTATAAACCGTTTTGGAAGGAGGAAAGTCTGAACTACACGAAATAACAATGAAAAAATTCTACAATTTTTCGATAACTAGTTTTAAACTTTTTTTATAACTATTTCGGTATCCAAATTTTAATGTAATCGGATACTTTAATTGCTCTGTTCTTCAATCATGGAAAAAGACAACAATAAAATATGGGCAACACAAAAAATGTTACCGAAATGCATAATTAACAAAAAACAAAGAAATATTTCTAATGTCAGGGGATATTCACAATTCAAACATTTGAAAATTTTAAATTTTAACCAAGAATTTTAATCTAAATTTTAATCTTTAACACTATAACTTTACAAATTTTTAATAGATTTTGTAAACGAATGCATATTAATTTAATATTATATAATATCGTCATTTGTCCGATCATATTAAAATGATATAGAAGATCACAAATTCCATTTAAATTGATATTTAACCGTCTGTTGAATACTTAATTAAAACATTTGCTCAATTTTAATTTTAACCATGAATTTTCATCGTTGGTAATAGGCAACAGAAAAAAAATCAAATTTTTGATAGCTTTTAAAATCGAATGCTCATTTATTTAATATTATATTATAGCCTCATTTGTCCGATCAAATTAAGATAGCCGACTATACCCGAAGGAAAATTTTTGAAAAGTTGGATTTTTTAGAAACTAGTTATTGGTTTTGGATGTATTGTCGGTTATAAACACTATAAATACAAAAACAATTATTTGAAAAAATAATATATTTTGAGAAATAGGAAAATGTATAGTAAAATTTTATGAAATTGAATCGGAAACATTCTACACAAAATTCGTAATGCAAAAATCCTATTTTTCCTTGTACACAAGTTATAGAATATGATGATGAATGAAATGAACCAAAGAAACGTTTTGAAATACAAAGAACTTATGGTTAAAAAAATACGTATATATGCCCATTAAAATGTTTAGGTATGTGTATACGTATATAAATGTGTAGGAAATTTTAAAGAAGTTTATCCAAAACGGTTTGCACTCTACACAGAAATGTAATGCAACAGTCCTATTTTTCTCAGCGCACAAATTAGAGAATATGATGATGAATGAAATTGAACCACAATCTAAGAAACATTTTGAGATGCAAAGGAGTTACGGGTCAAAATATACATATATATGCATTTTTACCATCCATTCACAACTGAATGTTTCTAAAAGCATCTATAAATGAAAAAGCAGTTCACCAACAATACAACTTTTGGTTCATTTCATGGCCCATATTATTCAAAACACCCTGGCATATTTACTTAACTACCTCGATTAGTTTTTGAGATATGTGAACGGTGGAGAAATTTCAAGAAAATTGAAGTTTTGAAAGAAATGAAGTGAAAGACACATTTTAGTTGAAAAAATATGTGATCCTGAGTGATAGGTGAGGCCTTTCTTTTCTTAGAAAAGAGAAACTGTTTTGGAAAGAGGAAAGTCTGAATTACAAGAAATAATAATTTTTTTTTAAATCACCAATGTGATTTGTAACTCTGTTTTTAACCTAGTCGGCTACTTTAAGATGAAAAAATCACAGGTCATATTCAATTTAAATTCATATTTAAACATCTGTTGAATTCAGAAAATAATTATATAATGAAAAGATTTTTTTTTTTACCTTTATCCAAAAAAAATCGAAACCTCTGGAGAAATTCAGTTGGTTGTTTTGCAATCCATAAAAAACAGTACACGAGTAAATTTGAAGCTTTGAAATGTTCTTTTATTACAGAAAATTGGTCAGTCATTTCTTGATTAGCGAAAACCCACTTCCGGCGGAAGTTGGATTTTTCCGAATAAATGAAATGATTAGAACTGTTTTCAGTGGAAAAGTTTTGAAATGTGAACGTCCGAAAGATTATTTTCCTTTTTATGGTGGATAACGGGAAAAAATACACATACTGAATTAAACGAAATAAAAGATGTATTATCAATTATAATACAATGTACTATAAATAGAACACAATTATTTGAGAATGTAATATATTTTGAGTAATAGGAAAATGTGTAGTAAATGTTAATGAAATTTAACCCAAACGGTGAAAAAATTCTAATGCAGCAATCCTATTTTTCTTTGCACACAAGTTATAGAATGAAATGAACCAAAATCTAAGAGAAATGTTGAGATGCAAAGAAGTGATGGGTCAAAATATACGTATGTGTGCATTTTTACAATATATTCACAACTTATTTCTTTTAAAAATACCGGTAAATGAAAAATTATTTCGCCAACAATAAAACATTTGCTTCATTTCATTACCCATAATATTTAAAATGCATGCTGACATATTTACCTAACTACCTCGATTAGTTATTGAAATATCGTTTCAATGGTGAGGAATTTTAGTGAAAATTAAAGTTTTCAGAAAAATGAAGCTAAAGACAAATTTTAAGCTGAAAAATTAGGTGACCTTGGATGATAAGTGAGGCCTTCCTTTTCCTGTAAAAGATAAACTGTTTCAGAAAGTGGAAATTCTAAACTACAAGAAATAATGACAAAAAAATTGGCCAGTGTGGTTGGTAATCAGTTTTTTTGACGTAGTCGGATACATTGAAATATCCGACTACGTTAAAAAAAACTGGTTACCGATTATAATGGCTAATTATTTAAAATTTTTATCCTACTTTAAAAATTAAGTTGTAAATTTATCCAAAAATGTCTATATGCGTCTATTTTTACCCATCCCTTCTTTGCATCTCAAAATGTTTCTTAGATGTTGGTTCATTTCATTCATCACTCTATTCCATAACTTGTGTGCAAAGAAAAACAGGATGGCTGCATTTCCATTTAGAGTAGAGTGTAAACCATTTTGGCGCGATTTCATTAAAAGGTTTTTCAAATTGTCCTACTTCTCAAAATATGTTATGTTTTCAAATAATTTTTTATGTGTATAGTATTTTGCATCATCATTGACAATACATCTAAAAATACATCTATAGTTTTTTTAAAAATTAAATTTTTTAAATAATTTTCTTTGGCCGTTTCGCTCTTAACGCGACTCAAAACTTTTGCAATGAACACATTGACTCAAAAACATCTTTATTTTCATATCCAAACCGTGCAGCCAGCTTTTCACAACATCTGCCTGCACTTTCTCGAACGCCAGTCAAAACTGTAACCGTCGCAGCACATCGCCCCCTCGGGAGGGGTGCAGTCACAGCCGAACATGCCGCAGAATTTCTGAGGCACCCCGAACTGAGCTCTGATGTCGCCGGGCCTCGCATTCTGAGGGGGAATCGAACCCACTGCTTGGGGCGTTGGACTGCAGAGAACCCTGATGAAGAAACAGGGAACTAACTGGAATAGAATGAAGGCGGCAAAAGTCTTTCTAGAAGTGTCCATTTTCTTTTTCTTCAATGCAGAGTGTACTTCTGAAAGAAACAGAAATTGATAATATTTATTATATCTATTATTATTATGTATCATTCTATTCATTGAATCTTTTATTGTGATTACCCTTTATTTTATCATTATATCTTTTATTATTATATTAGCGTAATTTTTTATTTAACCCCTTCCCGTAAAATGACGAGTATAGCTCGTCATTGATTTTTCATGCCATACTGTTGAATATAATAATTAATTTAATTTAAGATTTCTAGTGTATTGAATGCGGATGCACTTTTATTACTTATGCTGATATCATAGATCACTATCGTACATCGTTTGGTTGTCTTGGTACAAGTGACGGCCAAACTATTCGTAGTCATTCGGATAAATACGTTCATTCATTCTAATAAGCATTCAGCCTGAACATCTGACTTAATAGATGCTGAACATGCAGTGAAATAAACACCCTAATGAATAAGAGTCATGTGAATTAGATGTAATGTAAAGAAGATCAAAGTGATTCAGAAAAGTCAGAAAAAAAAGCATACATTTAACTGATACTGATATTGAAACTTGTGATCGTGAAATATTACCAAGAGGACGAAAACGCGCATAGTGACTAATAAATGAATTTTGTGAATACTCTGGAGTCGTAGACACATTATGTGTCTGTAATAAAAAAAGATATTACGGGAGTGCTTGTCGTAAACTTGAAAACTAAGGGCTAATCCGAAATCACTGGAGATTTTTGAAGAAATGTTGAATTTGAACTTACAAATTACAATTACATCCGTACCAATAATATAACTTTAATAAATAATTATGAATTAGTTCGAATTATAAAATAAACTAAGTTTTCTTAAATAAAAAATAAATAGCTATTTCACCCATCATTTTTGTATTCTTAAATCATTTCTGGAACGGGTTAAGGTATCCGACTACGCTTGAAGGAATTATTTTGAAACATTGTATTGATTAAAAACTATTTTTTGGTTTTTAAGTGTATTGTCCATTATAAACAATATAAAAGAAAAAACATTATTTGACAATATAATATATATTTGGCAAATAGGAAAATGTGTAGTGAATTTTAATGAAATGGAACGGAAACGCTGACACTCTACGTAAAATAATAAAGCAGCCATCCTATTTGTTTTTCTACACAAGTTATGGAATACAGTGATGAATAAAACGAACCAACATCTAAGAATTATTTTGAAATGCAAAGAAGTGACTGGTAAAAATATCATATATATGCATTTTTTTCCATAAATGTACAACTTCATTTTTCTAAAAACACTTATAAATGAATTATTATTCCCCCCACAATAAAACTTTCGATTTATTTCATTACCCATATTATTTAAAACACGCACTGAAATGCTTATGTAAGTACCTCTTTTAGTTTTTGAGATATCGTGTAAGCGGTGGAGAATTTTGATGAAAAAATTGAAGTGAAAGACACATTTTAGCTGAAAAATATGTTTTGCTGAAAATTCCCCTGGATGATGGCCTTCCTTTTCTTGAAAAAGAGAAACTGTTTTGGAAAGTCTGATCTACAAGAAACAATTTGCCAATGTGGTCTATAAACATTGTTTTTAACATAGTCGGATGCCTTAATTTCCAGTTGTTATAATATATAACAGTTGTTTTATATTATATCAACTGAATTTATGTTATAATAACAGTTGTATATAACAAGGACTGCTGTAGCCGCGTCCGTCTCGTCACCGAAAGACAGCGAGTTCTATCCTCGTCTCGGCCAAAGACCACTGTGTTGGCTAACAGCAGTTGGGGCACGTTCCTCCAAGTTCCCATCGCAAATGATACCTCTGAGGGTACTGAGTCGGTCTCTGATTTCTATCTCAATTCTGACTTAAAGATGCATGAAAAAGTTCGACTGCCCCCTAAAAAGGGTTCTGCCGTGTGTATTGGAGCAGAATCGTCCTTTCCCCTGAATGGTGCTCCAACAACAAAAGGCGCACACCTTCATTCGAAAAAGCAGTGCTCATTCGGCTTGGTTTGACCAAGTGGCTTTAGACAGAATTGAACAGAATAACGTACTAGCTACGACTCTGTTCGCAAGGATGTATGTGTACGGAAAACTATCAAATAATTATTTTTAAAAAATGGAACCTAAGTTAAAAACGATGCATTCAAAAGTATAAGCATATATATGAAAAATATATAACACAAATACAATTTAAAAACAGAAACACACAACGAACGTAAAAACAATTTATTTACATTGTAAAACCAAAACCGCCAATCAGTACTAATACCGCTGCAACAGTATTACACACATCCTTTTTAAACTTTTCATTGAAATGGAAACACAGTTGAACTTTCAACGTCAGTTGGCATAAGACACACGTCTGACTTCCCTACGCCAGTTGGGGTAACGCGGATGAGAATTTTTTTCCCCTCTATTCTGTTCTCTTTTCATTGCACAGAATGAATCCTTCAGATAATGAAACTTTTATTGCTTTCTCGTTCTTGGAGGCGTTCCATACGGAATCGCTGTCTTCCAACGGCATCCCTCCAGGAAGAATGGTACAATATTCCTCCAAACACCATCCAACCCTGGAATGAACCCTTTCCTGGGGTGAATCCAAGCTGTATTGCATGCCAAAGGCGGTCTAATAATGGATTTTTTATGCGTCCAAGGGGGTTCCATTATTTTGATAACCATCTTTACTTTAGAAACAACAAAACTTTTTGATGCATTCTCCAGACATTATCTTTTTGTTCTTTGGAGGCAAATCAAGCCAAAGCATTATATACAAAAGCGGCAAAGATGTTCAGCTCAAGGTTAACGAAGGGTCCTCCGTTTTCTCTGTACTAGATCCCTTTATCCGTTGAGGCTGATTCATCCTCATATTCCAAATACTCAGAAAACATCTTTTTCTAACCAAGAGATACTCTACAAGACGCTTAGAGGCCATTATGAAAACCAAAAGACGGGCAACTCTGACTTTTTCTTTATATGCGAGATATTGCATATAAAGATATTGCAATTTTCTTTGCTGTACTCTCCATTCTTTTTTGGCAAAAGTATTTTTATTTATATTTTATTTTTTTCCAATTTAGAAGTTTTTCGTTCATTTTTCTTTATTTTCACTTTAAATTAAAGCATGCAAGAATGTACAAAATATGTGCAAAAATAAAAACATGTTTGTACTTCTTGTTAATGTGTTATTTATATTGAAAGTCAGATTTGTTAAGTAAAATTAAGGTGTACTCTCAATTTTTTGAGCCATTGTACACACACACACACACATATATATATATATATATATATATATATATATATATATATGTATGTATGTATGTATGCATGTATGTATTCTGAAAGAATCTTTTCAAGTTAGTGATGCTTTTAATTAATGAAGATATTTATATATAATATTTCATTTATAACTCTTTATACATATTCTATTTCAGTTTATAATGTGTTTAGTTTAGGTCCAAATTTTTAAAGCAAAACTTGGGGTATTTTGGGCGTCATCTGATCGCGGTTCAAAATGACGAGGTCCGTCCCAAAATAGCCCTCGTGTTGCTTTATAAGGGGACGTTACTATAACTAAACTAAACTGGGGTTTTCTGGAATGGGCATTGCAATTTTGAACGTGGTCAGATGGCCATCACGACACCCCCTCTCCATACCCGTGGAGAGGCGTTTGGTTTGGAAGGACGTAACGTGCTCCAAACTCGCTTACACGCCGGAGTTTTGGCGGAATCGGGTCTCGAACCTGGAATCCTCCAGTTCCGTAGCTTTACCATCATTTCCAAGAGCTCGCTTTATCATTTGAATGATCTGAATCTCAAAAGGTAAAGCTGGATAAAAGTGTTCATAATTGAAATTCACACACACAAAAAAATTTCATCATGGAATAGAAAATGTAGTCAAAAGCAATTAAATAAAATTCATAAAAAATTTTCATCTTTCAATAGCAAATGCAGTCAAAAGCTATTTTAAAAAGTCATAAAAAAATTTCATCATTAAGGCAACTGTAGTTAAAAGCAATTAAAAAACTTTCATAAAAAATGTTATTCCATATAATTATCTACATAATTAATCTTTTTTCATCATTTTTATATTACAAAAAAGATCTTTTATCATAGAAATCTGAATAAGGCTTTTAATGTTTTATGAATTGAAAATTGAATTAAAACCATTTGAAAATTTAATTTTTAGACATTATTATCTCTTCTTTACCTGCAATAATTTATAGAGTTTACAGAGACAAGAATTTTTTGAAAATAAAATGTTTTGCATTGTAGAGGACGTTTTTAAAATTAAACAACATCTAAATTTAAAGAATGACATATCTTCAATATTCGAAAAAAAAATAATGAATGTTTTATATTAAAAGTTAATATATTTTTATAAGATAAATAATAAAATGACATTGATATTACTAATGATCTTATTTATGAACTATTTCATAATAAATGGGCAGATATAAAGAATATATTTCTAAAATGCATGAAATTTCTAAAATATGAATATATCAAAATTGTCCATTTCTTAACAGTAAAAATAAGTTGAAAAGTATTTAAACCCATTTAGTCGTCCGATTTTCTCAAATTTGTTTAAAACTGAATTTAATTGGAACCGTTAAAAATCGTTTGATGTAAATCTCAATTTGAGAAGCCTTCATTTAGATACGCTTTTTTTACAATTAAAAATTCATATGCCACCTACCTCTACTTCATTTGACTGTTATTTAGCGTCGAATCTCATTATAGAAAGCAGCTATAATCTCCATCTGTATCTGAGAATGCCATTTCGTTTATTTTTACGTTGAATAAAAGTGCGTGAACGTCTAGGGAACGCATTGTCTGGGCCGCACAGCAGAACAATGGAAAATCGTACGTCAAAAGTTTGTCTCTACGCTGTAATTAAAAAAATATTAAATGCCAGAAAAATAAGGAATTTGACCTTTGTTGCTTTGTTCTATGACTAAATACTTTCCATGTTTGCTTTTACCTCAAAAATTGATGCATCGGGAATAATTTCCTTGACATCACTTCATGTCCCTGCAACTGTAACCTACTGGTTATCTAAAAAGCGCAATGAGCATAAAGTGGAAAAAGAAGTTCATGTTCTATCCATCGCTGTAACCGTCGCCCAAATGATTTGGAATCTGACATTTATTGATTGAAATTTGGCAACGGGATTTTAAGGTATTCTACCACCTTCGAAGGAAAAATTTTAAGAAATTGAATTATTTAAAAATCCTTTAAAACAATGGTCTTTAGATGTATTGTCAATTAGAATACAAAGTACTATAAATACAACAGAATTATTTGAAAATGTAACATATATTGAGAAATAGGAAAATGTGTTGTAAATGTTAATGAAATGGAACCTAAACGGTTAGCACTCTACACAAAATGGTAATGCATCAATCCTGTTTTTCTTTGTACACAAGTAAGAATGATAAAAGAAATGAACCAACATCTCAGAAAAATGTTGAGATTCAAAGAAGTGATGGGTAGAAATAGAAGTATATATGCATTTTTCACATCCATTCACCACTTCATTTTTCTAAAAACACCTCTAAATGAAAAAGGGCTTCACCAACAATAAAGCTTTTTATTTCACTTCATTGCCCATTGCCCACGCTGACATTTTAGAGTAAATGCCTCGATTAGTTTTTGAGACATCATGTTGACGGCGGAGAATTTTTATGAAAATGAAAGTCTTTTTAGAATTGAAGTGAAAGACAAATGTTAGCTCAAAATTGTTGACCCTGGGTAATAAATCAGGCTTTCTGTTTCCCCCCAAAAATTAATAGTTTTGGAAAGAGGGAAGTCTGAACTACAAGAAATAATTTACATAAAATCGGAAAGGTGATCGATAACCAAAGTTTTTAACGTAGTCGGATACCTTAATATTGGATTTTTAAAAAACATCGCAGCATTGAATTGATTGAAATTCAAACAGGAAATGGCTTTTTCAGCAAACCATGAAAGAGAAACTAAAAATTGAGGGTAATCAACATAAAAAGACTTATAGTTAGTCTGTGATTACAAAATCCAGGAAAAATAATAATTATAAAATTATTTTAAAAATATATGCCTTCTAGAAACGAGTCCAGAAATAACAATAAAAAAGCACAGGACAGAAAAATACAAATGCAAATAAATGTTACGAACAAATACGAACCTAACAGAAAAAAATATACATGTGTATATTACTACTCTTGGGAAACAGTGTTCCTTAAATCTAAACGGATATTGAGGGCGAATCATTCTCTGAGCCTCCCTTGTTTTTTCAGTAGCTCCAACTAGGGCCATGAGTGCGCCTTAGCTACTTTCCACTGGCTTGCACAACCCCTTTTTACAGGGGCGGGGAGCATTCAAACAACTGACAGATTGAGTACAGAAGAACAATCGTGCCCGAACAGGGACGACCAGATCAAGGGGAAGATGCGCCACCCCTAAGCCAGGACGTCGGTTTTCAGAATTGTTAATATTGTTTCTGCATTCTGTTTTGGACGTTTCTTGTATTTAGTGTTTTTTCCGGAAAAGGCGCCCTCTGGTGGAACTTTTTTTCCCGAAACTCGGTGTGTATAGGGGAATTTTGATTATAAGCACTTTACTTTATGTAGCTTTATATACTTTATACAGTTAGTATGGTGCTTTATATACTTTATATAGCTGGTATGGTGCTTTATATACTTTATATAGCTGGTATGTAGCTTTATATAATTTATACAGCTGGTATGTAGCTTTATATACTTGATATAGCTGGTATATAGCTTTATATACTTTATGTATATGGTATACAGCTTTATATACTTTATATAGCTGGTATATAGCTTTATATATTTTATGTAGATGGTATACAGCTTTATATACTTTATGTATGGTATATAATAATACACTTTATGTAGCTGTATATATTTTATACATTATTATTATTACTTATATTATTATTACATTATTATTATTGTATACTTATATAAAGCTTTATATACTTTATATACTTATATACTTATATAGCTGGTATATAGCTTTATATACTTTATGTAGATAGTATATTGCTTTATATACTTTATATAGCTGGTACCCTGCGCGTTTCTGCCTCAGAAGAGATAATTTTGGAAATAACGTTTGGAATTTGAAATAACTGCCGATTGATAAAAAGAATAATATTTATTTTCGTATCGACAATGAATACATTCATTGAAATGGAGTGATATATAAAAGAGAAGTGTAAATAATATCAATTCTTTTTTTTTTTAATTCTTCAAGACTTTATACAGGATTGGCCCTATTTCTCTTTCCAGCTTCAGCAAGAATTCTTCGCAATTGAATAGAGTCAATTCCAGTGACGTCATAATGACATGACCCATATTATAGGACATCATAAATGCGTGCTGTATTATTGAAAATTTAAAAACTTCTAAAGTAATTTCAATTGCTGTTCATAAATGAAATAGTTTTGTCAGTCATGCAATACATCATTGTACATGTGTAGGTATTGCATAGCATATGGATGGTTCAAAGATTAAAACATATCTTTGTTTGGAGTGGAATGATTGATCCGGTGTAGAAATCGGGATCATCCAATTGCAAGAAATAAGCACTCAAAGTTTTAATCCCCATCGGATGAACGGTGCAGAGTCATACAGACATACACTCATTTTCATTTATATAGACAAAATCGGAAATTCAACTATAGAATCAAATGCGACTACAATATTCCCATGTGAGCTATTCTGCATCAAAATACAGCTGCCAAAGTTTGGTTCAGTTATATGAGCGTCCCTTTTGAAGCAATACCAGGGATATTTTGGGACGGCATTTTGAACCGCTATCAGATTAAAATGTCAAAACAATCCGCTCTGTAAATCCTGAAACGTATTTCACTTTATAGCAATGTTTTGCTACTGCCTAGAGCTCGCCAATTGAGAACATTCAGATACACATTCGTTTTTATTTGTATAGATTACATTATATATTATAGATTTATTGTAGATTTAGATTTATTATATGTTATAGATTCATTATAGATTTAGATTTATTATATGCTATAGATTCATTATAGATTTAGATTTATTATATGTTATAGATTCATTATAGATTTAGATTTATTATATGTTATAGATTCATTATAGATTTAGATTTATTATATGTTATAGATT
>JAPMOQ010005217.1:1109108-1129538 GCA_026543055.1 Argiope trifasciata | reverse complement strand
ATGTTATAGATTCATTATAGATTTAGATTTATTATATGTTATAGATTTATTATAAATTATAGATTATAGATTTATTATAAATTATAGATTTTTATTTGTGCAGATTACATAATTTTACAATGCCTATAACCATCCAGTAAGAGCAAGTACTAAATAGTCAGTTTCATCGCCATCGGATCAGCGGTACAGCAATGCATAAGAGACATACAGACAAACATCCGTTCTCATTTATATAGACTAAATCAATACTATAATCAAATGTGACAACGATGAGCTATTCTACATCAAAACGACGGCTGATACAGCGTCTAAGTTTCGTTCAGTTATATGAACGTTGTAAAGCAACACGAGGGCTATTTTGGGACGGTCATTTTGCAGCACGGTCAGATGACGAGTTAAAACGTTTCTGAAGTTATTGATGCTACCATCAATAACTCAACATAATACCAAATATTATTCTTTTCGAATTCAGGGGGGATCGAGAAATGCATCAAAATCCCAAGCAGGAATTTTTCGAACCTTCTCTGAATTCGTGTACAACTTTCGTTTCTAGATTTCAGTTTGTCTCGTCGCCAGATGAAGCCAAGAGAATCTCGCCAAATCAGCCAAATCCCTTTATTTAGCAGATCGGTGAAAGAATTAATTCGAATTCAATAAATGAAATATTTCGAGCGATTTTTTTAATCGAAGCTAGAGAGAAATACTTGAATTATCACCTGAAATAATCAATCTATACTTATAAAGCTCAATGTGTGTGTGTGTTTAAACCATGGTCAGATTAAAATGTAAAAAAAAAAAAAAAAAATCTGCTGTGCACTCTGTAAATTTTGAAACGCATTTTACTTCATAACAATGTTTGGTTTCTGCCTAGAATTTGCCAGTTGAGAACCTTCAGACACACATTCGCTTTTATTTATATAGATTAGATTATATATTATAGATTTAGATATATTATATATTATAGATTTAGATTTATTATATATTATAGACTTAGATTCATTATATATTTTAGATTTATTATAGATTTAGATTTATTATAAATTATAGATTTATTAAATATTATAGACTTTTATTTATATAATTTTACTTTTACATAATTTTACTTTGCCTATAAACATTCCGTGAGTGCAAGTCATAAGCTAACCAAGTTTCCTTGCCATCTGATGAACGGTACGGCACCGTATAAGAGACATACAGACAAACATTCATATTCATTTACATAGACTAAATCGGAAATTCAACCTTACAATCAAATGTGACAACGATAAGCTATTCTATGTCAAAATGACGGCTGAAAATTCCTACAGAAATAATGAAAAAGTTATTTTGATGTAAATTTTAATGTTTTTTACAAATGAAGAGTAAAAAGGATGTTCAAATAACGGAACTTTAAATGCATCTATTCAGGAACATATACTAAGCATTATTTAATTTTAAAAACCTTTCATTGCATTTATCATAGTTCAGTTATATCAACATCCCGTTGTGAAGGAACACTATGGCTATTTTGGGAACGTCCTTTTGAACCATGGTCATATTAAAATGTGAAAACAATCTGCTGCGCCCTCTATAAATCTTGAATCGTATTTTACTTTACAGCAATGTTCTTTTTCTGCCTGGAGTTTGCCAGTCTTATCTTTCATTCAGAATTCACAGGAAGGCCGTTCTCTTTTTCCTCTTTCGTTCCACGAATTTTTCCCTATCTCGTTACGTGCAAAACGTCTTTCCGGTTTCTCTGTGACGTTCGATTGCTGACACAATTTTTCTTCTGATTCTGTAAATGTAGATTGTAGCGGAATCGCATACTTGGCTCATATTGCTGATTTATTTAGATTCATCTGTATTTTAGTAGAAGCTGCATTAAAGCTCGCTAAATACGATGATAGTTTTTAAAATTTAAATCTTGTTCCAATCAGAAATAATTTTTAGTTTCGATTCCAATTTTCGTTTCCGTAATGAGCTTCGTTTTTTTTTTTTCGTTTATTTAATTATATTAATTTAGATTTCTCACATAAGATAACATTACATTATATAATAGGTTTTAAAAAATAGTTTCACTTTTGATGATTCTGGAAATGTGTGTGTGTGTGTGTGTGTGTGTGTGTGTGTGTGTGTGTGTGTGTGTGTGTGTGTGTGTCACTTAATTAACAATATAAGCTAAGTAGTAATCCCTTATTTTGAATTCTTGTCTGAGGGTGACTTGAAAAAGTCCTCAGGCAGGATTCTTTTTCTAATTGTTGTTATTTTGATTCTATTGTATTTCTTTTTACTCAGCTTATATTGTTACTTAATTTACATTCATCTGTATTTTAGTTCTCTAAATACAACGATTGTTTTCTTTTAATTTTAAATTTTAATCTTGTTCGAATACGAAATAATTTTAGATTCGATTCCAATTTCTAGTTTCGTTTCCGTAATTAGTTTTGTTTACTTAATTATTTTAATTTAGATTTGTTTCATAAATAGGTTTTATTTCATTTTTGTGAACTTTTGTTTTTTCTATTCCAAATTAAATTTTCATTTCTATTCCGATATAATTAGTTTCGGTTTCATTTTTGATGATTCTGGAAATGAGTTTTAATTATTTAATACTTTTAACTTTTATGGTTGTTTACTTTTATATATATACATTATCGTACTTTATATATAAAGGGAAAAACATGTATAATGTATCCTCTTGAAACTCAATTTATCTCTGCAAATGTCTATCAAACTTTTTAAACATTACGCTGCTTTTCAAAGAGAAATCCAAGAAAGCTTTATTATCCATTCAAAAACAAAAGATATTCTCATAATAAAAATTCTTTACATTACAAATCGTTTTTTCCCTCCTAAAAAAATCCATCGACCACATCCAATAACCATCCCATAATTTTCGTTCCACTTTTTGCAGATGACCTTGAAAGGTCCCCTCACACCATCTGCCTGCACCGGTTGAATCCCGGGTCCCACCTGTACCCGTGACCGCACCCGTGTTGCGCTCCTCCCATCTGGCAGCCGAACATGTTGCAGAAGGGCATCGTGATCCCTTGCTGGACCATGACGTTATTCTGCAGGGCCGTGTCGTTCTGCAACACTGATCTGAAATATTGGTTCAGCTTCGACCTCTCTGCGGCATTCGGGGGTGGAGAGCCGAGGAGAAGGAACAGAATGCACGTCGTCCCCCAAAAGACGCCATGACACGTTAAATGCACCATCTGAAAAAGATCGAAAGAAAAAATGATGACTCGCTTAAGGTATCCGATTCAGTTCGAAGGATTATTTTGGAAAAATTGGAATTTTTAAAAACTATAAATGGTTTTTAATTGTATTGTCTATTATATACACTAGAAATGCAAAAATAATTATTTGAGAACATAATATACAGTAAACTCTCGCTACAACGATACCCGATACAACAATAACTCCCTCTACTACAATAATGTTTTGTGGTCCCGGCGATTTTGCATATAAACTAATGTTAATCTCCCCTCAATATTGCGATATTCTCTAGAACAATAAACCTCTGTAAAACGATTTTTTCAATCTAAATTTCAGTATTATTTTCTCCCTTTATAGTAATATTTTGATTTTCAAACGCTTTTTTTTTTCGTTTTCTTTTGTTATTTTTTCCGTCTATTAAGACTCATTGTGGATATTCAACTTATCCCTGAATAAATAGCTATTGTTCAGATTTCAAAACAGATGGAGACCACCCTTTTGGGAATTGGAGTGGGTGAGGGGAGGTGAAGTGTAAATGTATGCCTAGTCTCATTTCCCAGTAAGCTTTGGAATTCTGATAAGGTTTAAGGACATCTGGACCTGTCTTTTCACCTTGTCACAGAACAAGTGCCCTTTGTTAGAGGAACAGAGGGAGATGGAGGCGGGGTGTTGTTAAGTGACGAACTGAAAAGTGAGTTCAAAGGTTGTTTTATAGCCTTTAACGATTTTGAGCTCTAGGTGAAACATTTGGTTTAAACTTTTCTTTCTTTCAAGCGATATTGTTCCCTAAAGACCTTATCACACGGTGAAATGTCGCCAGCCCTTTTCCGTTTCTACCCTCAAAAACCGGTCAAGCAAGTTTCATAATCGACAACTTATTCGAACAAGTTCGAAAATGTTATCGAAAATATTGTCCGCGAACGAAATTCAACAAATCATGTGAAACTTTTAAGTGATGTCACACAAGTGACGTCACTTTCCTTGTCGTTTGCTGAGGGAAAGCGCCGAAAATATTTTGCCGTGTGATAAGGCCTTTAGATGGCTGGGCGAAAGCAACTATCTTTTCGAGATAAACTGAAAGTTATCAATGATATTGATGAGGGAATGAAGTAGATTGAAGCGGCTAAGAAACATGGATTATCGCAATCTACAGTTGCAACCTTCCTAAAGAAGAGAAAGCAAATCGAAGATGCTGTAACTTCAAATGAAATTAACCCAGAGCGAAAACGACTGAAGGTTGCGACAAATGAAAACATTGATGCTGCTGTTTTAAAATGGTTTCAAGAGATGAGAGCAACAAATGTCCCAATAAATGGACCTTTATTATGTGCAAATGCAAGGAGATTTGCAGCAATGCTAGGGAACGAAACTTTCAAAGCTAGCAATGGTTGGTTAATGCGTTTTCGAGATCGTCATGGAATAACTTTCCAAGAAGTTCACGGAGAGAAAAAGTCAGCCCCGATAAACGATGCAAATGAATGGCGGCAAAACAAGATGAAAGAAATCTTAGAAAAGTATGCTCCAGAAGACATTTATAATGCAGATGAAGCTGGGCTGTTTTTCCAACTCCTACCCGATCAAACATTGGCATTCAAGGGTGAAAAGTGTTATGGAGGGAAGAAATCAAAGCAGAGACTGACTGTTCTTCTGTGTACAAATAGCACAGGAACGCATAGAATACAACCTCTCGTCATTGGTAAATCATTGAAGCCAAGGTGCTTTAAGAACGTGAAAAGTCTTCCCGTGGAGTATAAAGCAAATAAGAAGGCTTGGATGACGTCTAAACTTTTTTCCGAATGGTTACAGAAGTTAGACAATGAAATGAAGAAGAGAAAGGAAAAAATCGTTTTGTTGATAGATAACTGCGGTGCTCACACGTCATTTCCAAAGCTACAAAATATCGAAATAGCTTTTTTCCCTGCCAATTGCACTTCAATTTTACAGCCACTTGATATGGGCATAATTAAGTGCTTCAAAGAATATTACAGAAAACGGTTGGTGGACTCCATACTTGTAAACTTTGAAAATAAAGTAGAAGACCCTTTCAAAGCTGTAAATGTCAAGGAAGCGTGTCACAATATTGCTGGAAGTTGGTGGGAAGTAACAGAAAAAATCATTCGGAATTGCTGGAAAAAGGCCGGTCTTTGTGTTATGGAAGATAAGAAATCTGATAATGATGAAAATTCCATAGACAATGATCTCTCAGATGATCAAGAATGTGTTTTGCACATCAAAAAATCCGTATCCCAACTTGAGGAAACAAGCGGTAAAAAGTTTGGAATTAGTATAGAAGACTATTTAACAGCAGATGATGATCTTATGGTTTTCGCAGCAGTTACTGGTGAAGATATTCTCTCTGAAATTACTGATGAGATAGGAAACAATGATGAAGATGATGATGATATTGATGATGATGATAATACAGGTCCATCGCAGTCCTTATTGTCATCCCAGGAAGCTCTTCAATCCGTGAATTCTCTACGGACATTTTTTTCAAGCCTTCCGTCGACAAATGAAGAACATTTTCGTGCACTAGACTCAATGCATACAGTATGGTGAACTTAACAGCTAAAAAAATGAATAAACAAACAAAAATATTGGATTATTTTCAATAAAAAGTGTTTTCAGGTATGTGAATATTTATGTGCTTATTTTCTGAATTTATCTTTTTTTTTTTTTTAGTATTTAAACCACTATTATTAGTATTTTACAAATTAATTTCTTCTAAATATAGACTTAAAAGTAGTATGTTATGCACCTTAAACTAATAATTATAAAAAAAAACTCTTATTAAATGCTCAAAATATGTGGGCCCTCAATATAACAATATGCCTATCTACAACAATATATTTATTTGGTCCCTAAAATATTGTTGTAACGAGGTTTCACTGTATTTTGAGAAATGGGCAACAAATTCTAGTGAAATGTAACCAAAACGGTGAACACTCTACACAAAAGTGTAATGCAGGGATCCTAATATTTCATTGTGCACAAGTTACAAAGTATAATGATGAATGTAATGAACCAACATCTAAAAAAACATTTTAAGATGCAGAAGTGATGGGTGAAAATATACGTATAAATACAATTTTTTCATATATTCGCAATTTAAGTTTTTCTAAATGAAAAACTATTTCCCCAGCAATAAAACTTTTTTTTCCTTTCACTGCCCATATTATTTAAAGCGCAAAATATAATATATTTTGAGAAATGGGAAAAGGCGCAGTAAATTTTGATGAAATTTCACCTAAATCGGTTCACTACACAAAATGGTCATGTTCTAATTTGTACTCAAGTCGTAGAATATAACGACGAAAGAAATGAACCAACATCTAAGAAACATTTTGAGATGCAAAGAAGTATATTATTGTGAATAAAAATATACGCATATATGCATTTTTTCCCCATAAATTCACGTCTTAATGTTTCTGAAAACTCCTTTAAATGAAAAAGCATTTCACCAAATGCAAAACTTTTGGTTCATTTCATTGCCCCTATTAATTAAAATGCATGCTGCTATGTTTATGTAAATATCTCTTTCAGTTTCTGATATATTATGTCAGCGGTGGAGAATGTTTACGAATATTAAAGTTTTGTGGAAATTGACACATTTTAACTGATAACATCTAAGAAAGAGATTCCGGGAAGAGAAATATCTGAACTACAAGAAATAACAATAAAGTCGCCAGTGTGCTCGATATCCAGCGTTTTTCAAGAAGCCGGATACCTTAAATCGGATAGCATGTTTTCAAAACACACAATTATTATAATTTGAAATGTTTTCAAAACCTTTCAAACCATGAATCCCCGTTCCATCTACTGCGCATCTGCTGACACGGCACACTTTCCCCTGTTTCCCCTCTGTATGGTACTTTGATCTCTTTCCAGTTTACTGACAATTTGCAAGGAAACTCTGGATCACGTCCACAGACATCAAAGAACCCCGAGAAACTCCTAGAGAGGGGAAATAGGGGGAAATGTTCCACACAACCAGTTGCGTGCTGGATGCTTACGAGTCGGACAGTCAAGAAATTTATTTGTTTCCGCTGAAGACGGAAAAACAAAAACAAAACAAAAATGTTGCCAACCTTAAAGCTCTTGAATAATAAAGGTTAAAGAAATTATTTACACATCCCCTTTATATATCCTTCAATTTCAATGAATGTATTCATTTATTATTCGAGACATGTTTCGAAATGGTTCTGTAAAAAGAATTTCTATCTCAGTATATTAGAAAAGATTTTTACATCTAATGCATCTCCCAACAATTAGAGCAATGCATGAAACGGAACATTTTTATGAACACTTGCAACTGTAGAAAGCTCTTGAGAGCAATCTCTGATGGTCAAATTGCCTCTTTAAAATGAAAACGAGATTTTAAATAGACGAATATGTGGTTTTCTATAATGATTCATTAGCGGCGGAAAAATAAATATTTTATAAATGAGCAAAGTGATATAAAGGAATCCAACAGAATCCCTTACAGCATGTATACCCTTCAGTGTATAGCCTGTGTAGTGTGTATATCCTTTGAACCAACGCATGAAATGGAAAAAATTATGTGAACCCTTGTAGCTTTAGAAAGCTTCTTAAAGCAGTCTCAGATGGCCAAATTCATATGACTTTTGAGCGTTGAGCAGAATAGAAGCAATCCATGGAGAAAAGAATTGATGGATTTGCTGTGAAAAGTTTATAACCGCAATTACAAAAATTTGCAGGAGCCAAATTGTGTGAGGATTTTCCTTATGATCAATCTTATTTATTTTTTCCACATAATACGACAGTATTTTCACTCAAAAATATTAGGCCGCGGTGGCCTGGTGGCAAGGTTTCGGCTTCGGAACTGGAGGGTCTCAGGTTCGAGACTCGATTCCACAGAAGAACCGTCGTGTCAGCGGGTCTGGTGCACGTTTAATCCATTGAGACCAAACGTCCCCCAGCTGATGTGGTGTGGAGAGGGGGGTGCCTGCTCAGGTGTCGTCCTCGTCCTCTGACCACTGTTCAAAATGTCGAGGCCCATCTACAAATAGCCCTAGTATTGCTTCAAAACGGAGCGTTAAAATAATTAAAACTTAACTAAACTAAATATCAAGAATTAATCTCCAAAATAACTCGCCGAGGAGCAATAGATTCTGTAGGAATGCTAAATACAAGTGAAAGGTTCATACTTTCTAGCTACAGTGCGCAAATTCCATGCAAATCATACTCAGAGGTAACAACTTTATGACAAAGTATGTGAGACAATTTTGGGAAAACCAATCCAGGGGGGTTCAAATTTTAATTAAATATTAGCGTTTTTTGAATAGTACAGTTATCTAAAATTTAAAAAAAAAGTCGAATCTTAACCACATCTATTTACCAAGGATTAATTCTCACTGGTGTGGTGTGATGTGAAGAGGGTGTGCCAGCTCAGGTGTCATTCTTGTCATCTGACAGCGGTTCAAAAGATCGAAGTCTGTCCCCATATAGCCCTAGTGTGGCTTCAAGACGGGACGTAGATATAACTAAACTAAACACTCAAAATTTTTTTCCAGATGACATGGCACGTGTTGGAATTTTGGTTTACTCTTTCTTGCTGCCAAGGACCTCTGCGAAAAGTGTTTCACAATAAAAACACAGTTTATATTATTCATTATTTAAAGTGAATAACAAAATATATAGAGGGATCTTGTTTTTTTAAAAAAGAATAAACTATATACGCTTTATTCATCTCACACCAATTTGCAATGCTGGGCCCATCATAGAACTACAGACTATTTTGCTGGATACATTTTAGAGCTTGTTCCGCTACATCTTTATATTTTGGGCTGTTAAGTGTAAGGCATTGGGATAAAACAGATGAATCATGTTTAACATTAAAGGCGTAATGTTGTTGCTACGCATGGCACTTTTAGAAGTCCACCGACCGATAATTGTCAGCGATTTAAGCCTGAATGAGCGTCCCTTGCTTTTTCAGTTGTTGCGCTAATTGGAGTCAAGAGTAAGAACTTATCTACTTCATGCTTCACATTCGCTTGCACAACCCCTTTTTACAGGGGGGCACATTCACTCTGCTCACGTATAGAACACAAAATAACGAGCATGCCCGAACCGGGACGCCCAGATCAGGGGGGAAATATGCTACCCCTAAACCAGGAGATGTTTTGGAATACTATTACTGTGTTATTACGCAGTGATATAATACTTTCTATACATAATATGTTTCTTGAAAAAACTTCGAAATTTTTTCATAACTAAAAACTTTGTGTTTCTTTATAAAATATTTTTGTTACCATAAGAAGTGATATTATGAGTTTTCAGAAAGAAACCTTTTAACAGGTCAACGAAGTTGAAAATCTTTCCTTGGGTAACTTTAGTATCAACAAACTTTGCTTTCGCCTTCTCTGTGACAACTTTTACTCTGACCTCTCTACTTTCCTTGTACGATTTGCAATGTTTCCAAAGGCATGGTGGAAACTAAAGAAGCTATATATATATATATATATATATATATATATATATATATATATATATATATATATATATATATATATATACACACACACACACACACACATATATATGATTTATATGTATACACATCGCAAGAGATCCTCTTTTCTATCAGCACCCGTACATTCTTAAAAATAATTCACTGATATCTTATTCCACGTACCTGTTCGAGGCCTGAAAAAAACCGCCGCCCTTGTGCCGAGAAGTGAGGGAAGAATGACTCACGAACATTTGTCTCGATTTCTTCGAGCAAAAATTTTACTTTTCACCCAACGCTTACATCTGCGCGTGAACGTTGCGGAATTTCTTTCTTTCAGAGTGAATTGAGAAATTCGATAAAACAGTGACAACAGCATTTTATCATTCACAGCATTCATTCAAAAGTGTCAAAACCGGTTCTGTTCAGAATGACGGAGAAATGAAGGCGAAAAATTTTATGAGGGGGCTTCTTTTTCTATTTCTAATATGACATGAATACGCAATATTTACTGTTTGAGATATTATTTGTTTTTTTTACATAAGAACCCTTTCGCCTTTTATAGGGGTAGCGTGTCTTCCCCTTGATGTGGTAGTCCTGGGTTCGAGTCCCGGTTCGCACCTGGTTGTTCTATCTATGCAGTAGTGTGAATACTCACCCCTCTGTAAAAAGGGGTTGGGCAAGCGGACGGAAAACAGGATGTAGTAGCGCTACTGAAAAAACATGGGACGCTCATTTAGACTTAAGTCGCTGACAACTTTCGATCTGCTGGCTTGTAAAGTGGGTAGCAACAACAACAATGAATAGTTGTGAATCAATGTTTATCGTTTCTGCATTAAAGTTCAGGCGTCTTTTCTTATATCGCCGACGGTATCTGTCAGCGGGCCTGTAAAGTGCCATAAATCACTAGAATACTTTCTCTCCGTGACCTTCTTTCATATCTGAGGAAGCCTCATTCTTTTAAAAATTGTAGTGTTTTGGACCAGAAATATTCTTCGCTTTTATTCCGCTAATGTATTTAAAGTGCTTACTTCGAATTTTTTAAGGACGGTAGAAGCAATAATCAGATGATCTGGGTGTGGCAAAACACTCCAATCAAACTGTAAGAGCCATTCTCTGAAGGCTCATGCAATGTGTGGTCTCGCCTCGTCAGGATGAAACGCTCTTCTATTCTAGTCAGTTTTTTTATTATTATGGCAGCTTTCAATGGATCCACTGGATGAAAGCGTAGAATCTATGGTTTCTTCTCGATGAAGGGGCTCGTAGAAAATTATAGTGCCACCAAATGGACGAGAACTTTTTTAAGGGTGTAGTGCAGGCTTGCGACAGGCCTGTTGCCTTTACCGTCAGTAGAAAAACCTTAGTCACCCTACAAGCAGGGGTCGGTAGGCTTAAAAAAGGGATGACCTGTTACATTTTGGGGATGGCGAAGGAAATTCATTCTTGTGGCGCCAGAAGAACCGGTTAAAAATACACCCAGTGCATTTTCAACGCACATTTTCATATGAAATCCAAGTTTCTTCTCCGTTGACAATCCTCTATAGAAACGCGATGAGGAAGAAACTTTTGGGATACTTCAATATTTTTTCTGTTTCAAAAAGAAGTGGCAGTCATACAATAACATTAAGAATTTAAGAAAATCCATATTTAGTTGACTTGGATAATTAACATGAGAATTCTTTTGCAATGAAAGTCAACATTTTGATTCGTGACTAAAATATTAGTGCTCAGACCTTCTGCGCCTAGACCGCGGTTGCCTGGTTGGTGGAGCATCAATCTCAAAACTGAAAGGTCACGAGTTCCGTCTCAGTGAAAGACCACCGTGTTGGCTAATGACAGTTGGGGCACATTCAATAGGTCCTCCAAGTTCCCATCACAAAATGATACCCCTGGGGGTACTGAATCAGGGATGAGTCGGTCTCTGACTGGGATCTCAATTCTGACTTGCTGATGGATGAATGAGTGTATTAATGAATTCGACCGTCCCCTAAAAAGGGTTGTGTCGTGTGTGTTCGAGCAAAGTCGTCCTTTCACCTGAACGATGCTCGTTCACAACGAAAGGCGCACACCACTGCCTTAATCGAAACAGCTCTGCTAATTCAGCTTCGTTTGACCAAGTGGCATTACAACAACAACAACCTCCTGCACCTGACCGGCGTAAGTAATTTCACGCGCTCATATACCCGAACAAAGCTGCTCCACTCCAAGACTGCGAAAAATTTGAATTTCAATAGAATGAGGGACCATAAGACTAGAAATGTATGAAATAAATATATTTGTACTTGATGAAAAAAATCAATGTCTTTATTGTAAAACATATTACAGTTAATCAGCAAGACACCATGAAATTTTACAATGTTAATGAAGGAATAATTTATACAGTATTTTTACACAGGAATCAGAAAACAGCACTAACAAAATAAAAACAGTGTACTTAGAAAAAGGAAGTGCTTCTGGAACTGATTTCTCGAAGCAGAGGTCTTCCCTGCAGTTGAGCTCCAACGACCAGAGAATCTTCAGACGGGGCATGAGTTCAACCTTCGACCCCTCTTGTGGTTTTCTGGACTCCTTCGATGTCTGTCGATTCTACCGACAAATTGTCGGTACACTAGATGAACATCAAACATCTGGGCTCCTTTGATGCCTGAACATTTTACCGACGGAAGAATCGACATGCATCAAAGGACTTCAGAAAACCACACGAGGTGCCAAAGGGGGGCTTTGATGTTTGTTTAGTGCACCGATAAATTGTCTGTACAATCTATAGGCATCAAAGCACCCCAGAAAGCAACTAGAGGGGTCGAAGGGGGAACGCGTGGGTTTTCTGAAGTTTCTCTAATTGTGGGACCGTTACCGTCCCGTCCACCTGTCAGACGAGCCACGCGTTCCCCCCTAGACCCCTCTAGTTGCTTTCTGGGGTGCTTTGATGCCTATCGATTCTACCGACAATTTGTCGGTGCACTACCCAAACATCAAAGCCCCCCTTTGGCCCCTCGTGTGGTTTTCTGAGGTGCTTTGATGCTTGAACATTCTACCAACAAGTTGTCGGTACACAACACAAACATCAAAGCCCCAATTCGACATCTCTTGAAGTTTTCTGCAGTGCTTTGATACCTGTTGGTCCTACCGGCAAATTACCGGTAACCAAACATCAAGGCCCTCCATCAACCCCTCTTGTGATTATTTAGGATGCTTTCCAGCCTGTCGATTCTATCGACAAGTTGCCGGTACACTAGACAAATATCAAAGCACCACCCCAGAAAACCTCTCATGCGTTTTTCTGGACTCGTTTAATGCATGTGGGTTCTACCGACAAATAACCGGTACACTAGACAAACATCAAAGCCAACAATTCGATCCCTCTTTCAGTTTTCTGGGGTGTTTTAGTGTCTGTTGATTCTACCGACAATATGTCGGTACACTAAACAAACATGAAACCACTCCAGAAAACCTCAAAAGAGGTCGGAGGGGTGAAGGCATGCCCACCTGCCAGACGAACAGGTCGTCGGAACTCGACTCAACGCTCGTAAGAGGCGTCCGGATCCAAGGGCCAGTCCAGGATGAAAGTGGCATCGCCGGACGTCAGAGCGGCCGGATTCCTGGACGGGAAGTAGTCCTCCCCCGAAGCGTCGGGATCGAACATCCAGCTGTTCGGATCCAGGAACGGATTCTCGGGAAGCTCCACGTCGACGGAGTACCCCTCGTCTGCGACGCCAGGGATCGATTTTGCTGTCGAAGAAGGGTGCAGAAGGGCCATGGACAGAAGAGCCGCAACCAGAAGATGGACTTGGAGGAAAGCCATCGCTCGAACCTGAAATGTAGAAAATATGATTTCAGACAGTAAAGTTCCCGCTCACACATCTAAAGCGCCTCTTTTTATTTACCGAATTATGTTGAAATCAATTTTCCAACTTCCTTTTTGCATCAGCATTTTAGTTTTCTTGCAGAATAATACCAGTTAGCTCAAAAAACTGTAACAGAAATATCTTCATCAATTTCATTATTAATTCAATATTTTCCTATTCCTACTTTTATCTCATATTCACTTCATGTTATTTGGGTTGCATTCTCCGTGCTCTTCAGAACACCATCAGCAAAAGTAGCCGTATAGTAAAGATAGAAGCTAGATTTAAATGATACTTTCAAGTACCGTCAGTAAATAAAAGGTTTTCTGCAAAATATTTAGCAATTAAAGTTTTTGATAATTATCTAATTCAGTCATACTATTATGTAGGCCTTAAACAGTTCTGTTCACTGTATTATTTATCTCTTACTAACTAGCTCATAAAATTTGAGTGAAAATAATAAACTACAATTAATATTTAAAAAATTTTACTAAAACCAAGTACTTTTTGTTTTCAGTATGAAAATTGAATGCAGAGTCGCTCAGCATTGAAGCTGCATATGCAATTGCAAAATAATTTTCGTAATTTATATAATATTTTAAAGAATTATTCAACAAAATTATTCTATAATTCATCGTAAAATTCGGTTTTTAGTTTACTTTCAAAACATTAAACGATGCAAATGTATAAAAAAATATAAAATATTTTATCTGACTTCAGTCAATAATTGTTCTTAAGAAAAAAATTATGAAGTTTAAATTTTATACAGTCCTTTTATCCTAAGGCGTCCATATACTTCGAAATATACTTGAAATTTTTTATCGTCTGTGATCAAATCTGTCAGTTTTTACATATCAATATTAGAACAATCAATATTTTCATAATCATACTCCAATCACTGTAGCACAGTGTTTCTCAACCTTTTAGTATTCACGGCCCAATTTTCAATCATAATTTTCATCGCGCCCCCCTTCCCCACCGCACATAATAAAATGTATACAATAATAATGTATTTTGAGTATTTTGGCGCTAAACCTACACTACAACCTTAATTTTAAACTTTACAAATTACCAAGAATACGGAAATTTATTGATATTTTTCAACACCGATCCTCATCATTGAAAAAACAAGAATCCTATGCCTCTTTATTGCTCTTGCGTCTCGCCATGTCGGGTATTCTCACGGTTTTGCGAGAAGTTTCGATTTGTCTGGAATTTGTCTGGTCAGCTTAAAAGTTAAGTTAGGAACGTGCGCAGATGTGAACAAATGTTTTCTCATAGGGAGAAGGAGAAAGTTCTATGACGCCAATTTCAATTTCAAACAATCATATTCGAGTCGATCCTTCTATCGCTATTGAATTTATTCTTAATGTGCATGTTATATATTTTTTCGTGTAATTGTAATTCACCCTATTAAATATACACGGCAGCAGACTTATGCAGAATCATGGATAAGTTTTTAACCCTGCACAGGTCGCGTGGATTACAATATTAACCTTAAGTGAGTTTGATGTTTAAAAAATAGTTAAGAAGTGCCTTGTTATGTTTAAAGTTGATTCACTATTTTGGAGTTTTATTTTGATTTGAAAATGAACTATAATTGTAATCCGCTTGACCTTTTACGTGACTTTATAGAGCGCGACCGGTGCAGGGTTAAGCGGGCGTAAGCGAGCATTAGACGATAGACAAGCATCAACAAGTACACAGACGAGCGTGGTTCCGGAAATAAAATCAAAAAAATGTTCTCAAGAATAATTAAATTTTGGGTTCACTAATACTGAAGTAAATGAAGAAGAAAGGCCCCTGTGTATTATTTGCTCAAAAATGTTGGAGGCAGACAGCATGAAACCTAATAAAATTAAACGGCATTTGGAAACGCTTCATAGTGAGTACGTAAACAAACCCAGAGAATTCTTCGAGTTAAAATCATATGAAAAGCAAAAATCATTGTTTAAAAAAACTTTGTGAATGAAAAAGCTTTAATTGCCTCTTATAAAGTTTCATATAAAATAGCCAGATGTAAAAGGCCTCACCCTATTGGTGAAGAGCTTATATTGCCAGCCGCAATTGAGATTGTAGAAATTATGTTTGGAGATAATTTTGCAAAGCAATTGCAGTCTATACCTCTTTCAAATGATACTGTTGCCCGTCAAATTGTTGATATAGCTGAAGATATAGAGTGTCAGCTTTTGTCGAAGTTACGTGACAAATTGTTTTCAATACAATTCGATAAGGCAACAGATAGTAATAAAGATGCTCATTTCATTGCCTATGTTAGATTTTGTAATGATTTGTGAGTAGTAGAAGAATTACTTTTCTGTCAACCAATAGAACTCAAAGCAACAGCACTAGCATTATTTGCTATCTTAAATGATTTTATGAACGAGACAAACATAGAATGGAAAATTTGCGTCGGAATATGCACCGATGGTGCTCGTTCTATGTCCGGAAGATTCCAAAGTATTCAAGCACTTGTGAAACAAAAATCGCCACAGTGCATCTGGACACATTGCATGATCCACAGAGAAGCTTTGGCTTTCAAAGAAATGAGTCATGGTTTGAATATTGTGTTAACTACGGTTGCAACCGTAGTAAATTATATAAAAATGAGATCCCTGAAATCGAGAACCTTTTCCGCACTTTGTAAAGACATGGGTGCAGTACATTCAGCGTTACTATTTTAGTGCGAGGTAAGATGGTTATCACGAGGGAAATTTGTTTATGAATTAAGAGAAGAAATCGCCGTTTTCCTAGAAGAGGAAAACAGACCGGAAGCTGAGAATTTTCGTGATAGTTTATTTGTGATGAAATTGAGCTAAATGATCTACATATTCGAGAAATTATTTGTGATGAAATTGAGCTAAATTGTCTACATATTCGAGAAATTAAATAACTTGAATCTTCAACTGCAAGGAGCAAATACACATATATTTGATACGAGTGATAAAGTTAATGCTTTTTGTTGGAAATTGGAAATGTGGATCAGAAATTTAAAGCAAGAAAACTTAACAATGTTTGCAAATTTGAATGATTGTGTAAAAACTTACAAGGCTGAAGAACAACATGTAAAAGTTGTTTTTGTAACCATTTAAAATCATTTAGCAATGCTAGCAAAGAATTTTAAAAAGTACTTTCTTGCTGAAGACAAACTGGTATCAAGTTACAAGTGGGTGAGGGATCCATTTCAAAATGCTCCCGAAGGACTCTCAATTGAAGAGAAAGAAGCCTTCATAGACTTCATGGCAAGCGGCGAAACCAAAAGCAATTTAGTAATAAATCCCTCTTTGAATTTTAGGCAGGAGTGGATGATGAGTTTTCTGCTC
Organism: Argiope trifasciata; assembly: GCA_026543055.1. Classification (NCBI taxonomy): domain Eukaryota; kingdom Metazoa; phylum Arthropoda; class Arachnida; order Araneae; family Araneidae; genus Argiope; species Argiope trifasciata. Next base: position 1,112,700 of record JAPMOQ010005217.1, on the reverse strand, counting down.
TAAAAACAAGGGCATTTCGCATTCTACTACCATTTTCAACATCTTACCTTTGTGAAAAATGATTTTCTCCGGTGGCATCTTTGAAGACAAAATATAGATCTCAGCTAAATATAGATAAAGAACTGAAAGTGTCTATTTCTAATATTAAACCCGCCTTCGAAAAACTTTGCTCTGCAAGACAGGACCAAGGAAGTCACTAATAATTATTAAATTTGTTTTTAATTTACTAAGTTGTTATAACTTAATAAGTTAATTATTAATATATCGAAATGTATTTTGTTTTGTATGTGTGTGTGTTTATTTCCTTTCAGTCACTTAATCATTTTTTAAACAACATTTTCTCTTGGATATCCTTGCGCCTCCCCATCAGTGTGCTCGCGCCCCCCTAGGGGGGCGCGCCCCACAGGTTGAGAATCACTGCTGTAGCAAAACCCTGGTAAAAGATTAGCGTATCTTATTTGAAATGGTTTATGAAGTGGTCTGAAATCGCTAGTCTTTACAGTAGAGAGAAAGTCAAATTTCATAAATTATTCAGTTTTAATGAATGATTTGATTGGAGTGCGAATATTTAACCCTTAGCGCTCCCTAAAATAATTCGATGCATATATATTTTCCGAATACATATGAATTTTATTAAGTTGAACTTTCAGGGAAAATTAATATATGTATTTTTACCACTCTTAAGTATTTTTACCAGTGAAAATTCAAGAAAATAAACAACAAAAGGATACACTGCCTTGAACAGTACCTGAGATGAGAGATTGGAATGCTAAAAGTTAAAATATTGGTGTCTCAAAAAATTTTGTTGGAGGGTTTCAAAGGGTAATGTAAAGAATACATGTGAAAAATTTTAAATTGCTAAAAAAAAAATTATTTAATTTTTTTAAAGTGTAATTTTTAAAAAAAATTTAAATGATTTAAATATATAAAAAATTAAAATGAATTAAATATAAAAAAATTAAAAAATATATAAAAATTAAAAATTTATCGGAGCATTTATTGACTCAAATTACATAAAATATGTTTAGTTCATTTAGACTATTTTGTTAATAAATGCATGCCCCCTCTAATCAAAATTAAATTATGCTTGCATATTAAAGTGATTATCCTATAGAGATATTAAATCATGTTTTCCTTAAATTCAACTGCTTGATTTAATTAATAATACAGATATTGTCAAATTTCATAGAAATCTTTTAACAATTTACTTAGAAAATATATTTCAAATTTTTTTTAGCTTCGTACAGACACTTACAAATTTATACTTTTATATCTTTAATTAACAATAATAGGTTTTTTTATTTGAATTTCTGTCAGTGCGATGGCAACACGTTGATGAAAGCTAATTTTGTCCCCTTTGACATACTCATGCAAATTAAATTTTATTTTTATTTTGAGCGAAATATACTGCTGAAAAATATGGTTACATATTTCTTTAAAAGCTCGATAAAAATCGAATTCGAATTTATAGGTTAAAATATTGGTGTAATTAAAGGATAATTTTTTTTTTTTTTGAGTTTTATTTTGATGTAAAAATCAATCTTGTGCTGTAATATTTTCGGAAGTTATAGCGTTGTTATTTCTATAAAGTGCATCCATTCTTAAATCCTGTTATTTCTTAATATAATCAATTAATGGATCAATGTCAATGAAATTAATTAATATTAGATAAGAATATTATCTTTAATTCTCATAATCAACGCTGAATGAGAAAGTTTTGGTGTTAAAATTTAAACACTTTCGTTTTTGAAGTTTTCCCAAAAGCTAAAATCAGCAAATGTGTAAAATAAAAAGTAATTTTATTTCCGTATTGATTTGCATTTGTTAACACTCTATTTTCTATTACACAGCACCACATATTCCCCTAGCAGTTACTTTTGGAACTAATTTTTTTTCGCGGAATCCTTCGTCCCCCGTCTTGTATACAAAATGTGGCGTCATTCTCACGAATAGATCGCGCTACAGAACACTGTGAGCACAGTCAGTTTAATTATGGCCACCCTGTATATATTCTGCAAATACACATTTTTGAAGGATTTGAATTATGTAGTAGTATAATAGGAGTGTATAATATAGAGGAAACTCAGATGTAAACAAATAAATCTATCGCATATACATGCCACAACTCAAACTATTTGTGCATGCACTGTTAGGGGTTTTCGCACATGCGCAGATAAGGGCGGACGTAGCAGGAAAATAATTAAAATCTCAGTTATAAAACTCCTTTTTTTTATTTTGAAGTGACTTTATTTACTAAAACTTTTCACAAGAAATTCCCTACAAAATGGCATAAATATTTCCGTATTTCTCAAGTTTTCTCTTTCAAATATACTTTCCGTAGACTTCATTTTATATTATCTATAGATTACAATAGAAAGATTTTAAAAAATACTTACAGAAATGTTGACTCCACAAGAAAAAGAAAGCATTTCTTTGACTTCAGGTCTTTTAGCGTTTAGTGTGAGTTAAAAATCTCTATAAATAAAAATGAATGTTTGTCTCTATGCGCTGCTGTACCACTCATAGGATTGCGATAAAACTGCCTGCTTAATACTTGCATTTACCGGATGGTCATAGGCACAAAAAAGTTATCTAATGCATAAAAAATATGTTCTGATCTATTGACCGCATCTATTAACCGCCAAAGGATTCGCCAAAGAGACACAACAGATTCAGTAGAGATGCTCCATTTAAGCTAGACGTGCATATTTCGGAGCTATTGAACGTGAATGCAATGCAAGTCTTTCTCTGAGGTAAGAGTTCTATCAGAGAGTGTGCGAGACAGTTTTAGGGGAACCAATCCCGTAAATTTCAAATTTTAGCTTCTTTTTTTTTTTTTTTTTTGCAATAACTTACAAAAATATTGAATGACAAATCATTTTGCACAATCCCAGATTTCAAAAAATGATCTTTTCAACTATATTAAAGATGTCATGTTTAAATATATTTTCAATGTTTAATCAATTTTAAAACAAGCTGTTTTTATCACATTTTTTAACATTAAAATTCTGAACGAATGTTAATAGAATTACAAGATGCAATCAATAGTTTCTTTCATCACCATTCTGAAAGAACACCAAGCATTACAATTCTAGAAGAATACACAAATATACAAATAAATATTTTTTTATTTTCATATATAAATTGTAAATTTATTTTAATTCAATATATAAAAATGAATATTTTTTGTAGAACAGAATAATTGAAAATTAAAAAAATACCATTTATGCTACTCCTTTATGTATATCGTTCAATTTCAATGAATGTGTTCATTGCTGATAAGAAAATAAATATCTTTTTTTCTATCAATCTTAATTAAACAAGATATCAATTTCAAACGATATTTCCTAATAATATTTCTTCTACGGCAACAATGCGCCGGGTACAAGCTAGTATTAAATAAATTTTAAAAATTTCGATTCAATCTATACTACATTTAACCTAGTCCCAATTAAGAAAATCATTTCTAGTAAAGTTAATTGCATGAGAAATTTACATTGCTTAATTCTGTGCAAAATTTGAATAAATTTCTGACAGCCGATTTCCAATAGCTTTCTCTCTCTCTCTCTCTCTCTCTCTCTCTCTCTCTGTG
>JAPMOQ010005217.1:1043456-1099752 GCA_026543055.1 Argiope trifasciata | reverse complement strand
AAAATGATAGAATGAGAAATGAAAAAATGATAAATGATGGAATGAGGCATAAAAAAAGGATAAATGAGGAATAAAACAGAAAATTCGAAAACACATTCTTTGGAATGAGATATATTTAGCGTTACTTACACTATAAAATTACTTCCATTAAACTAAAAAAAATTCCAATAACTTAACGGGGTAAAAATACTAAAAGTCCCTTCAAGATATTACGGAAAGATACACCATTTTTCTACAAAGCAAAATGCGAAATATTTTCAGGTTAGAACATTGAATAGAGCTTGGAGCTACTTAACTTCATCGTCGCGATATATCATCAACACGCATATCAATATTATTCGATACATTGTGATATCTTTATTTATTTATAGATATTATAAATTAAAAATGAAAATTAATGTTTATCTGTAAATAAAAGATTATCTTCGGTCAAGCATACGGGTATAATGCTTAAATGTTCTTGCCGTACTAAGCAGTGAAAAAACAAATTTGAAAAACTGCCATTTTCCCAGAGTAATGAATAGCAAAAACAAAATCACGCTTTATTAAATAAATATGCAAATGTTAGGCTTTTTTCACTTTGCTAAAAGTTTAGGGCCCCAATGGTTTCTTGCACCAGGGCCCCTTCGTAGGAAAGGCCGGCTGTGGAGATTATTGAATTAACGACAACAACAATTTCTGAAAATGAATATTTCCATATAAAAAAAAAAGGATAGTCCTTTTGATAGCAGCCATTATTTTTCCATAATGATTCCATTCAATTAAAGAAAAAGAGAACCGTTTATTCAAAAAATGACATGGATTAAAACAAGTATTTTTATATATGAGAGTATGGCAACATTTACAGAAATACTGGCTGTTACCCGGCGCGTTGCTGTCACAGAAGAAAGAATCTTGGAAACACCGCTTGGAATTGGAAATAGTTCTCTTGTTTAGTTAAGAATGATATTTATTTTCTTATCGACAGCTAATACATATTCTTAGAAATTGTAGGATATATAGTAAAGAGAAGCATAAATAGAATTTAATTTTTTTAATTCTATTCTAAAAACAAATTTGTGCATTCTCTGATATTTATTTTTTTGTCGCAAACAATACATATTAATGGAAAGATATATAAAGGAAAAGCATAGGTAGTATTTAATCTATTTTTATTATTCTGTTCTGCAAACAAATATGCTTTCTTATATATTAGATTTGCGTATTCTTTTAGAATTGTAAAGTTTAGTGTTCTTTTAGAATGGCAATGAAAGAAATCGTTTATGGTATCTCGTGATACATTTAATATTCGTTCAGAATTTTCGAGTTCAATGTTAAAAAACGTGATTAAAATAGTTTCTTTTAAAATGAATTAAACAGACATTCCTGTTCGAGCCACCGTCATGAACGGTTGCGATTCAGAGGATGAGAGCGCTAAGCGCCTGAAAACTGACGAAACGTCAATGGACGCAGAATACAGTCAACCATGTTATTGCGATAAGAGGCTCATGCTTGAGCAGCAATTACAGTTCTTCAGCATGCAGGAGGAGGGGCTAGCCAGAGCGCTCACCTACTACCTCGACAATGCCTTCGACCAAGCAAGAGTTTACCACCACTTTTGACCAGCAAAAGGAGCTCCTAGACAAGATCGGCGCCATCACTGGTGAGTTGGAACTTATTCCCTTATGCTGCGACTATGATAGAGCTATTAAATGCAAGCCTGATAATTTTGTAATGTCACCCAGAAGAAAATCAGCTAAACCTTCCCAGGAAACTCCCTTATCACCTAAAAATAAAATACAGACAGCGAACAAATTTTCCCCCCTCACTAACCTAACTACAAACAGCGAGGATAACTCAGCCCCCATTACAACAAAAAAAATGCCCCCCATAATGCTAAAGTATTCTAAAGAATACACAAATATTTTGGCTCAAATTAGAAAGGTCTGCGGAGCCACGGAAAACAAACTTGCGAGCGGCTATGTCAAAATTTACCCTGATAGTGCTGAACAACATAGATCCATAATAAATTTCAGCAAAACCCAGGGATTTGATTTTTATATCATAAAACCGAGAGATGAAAGGCCTCTTAAAGTTGTGATCAAAGGCCTGCCTATTGACCTCCCAACAGAGGAAATTAAAAATTTGCTAATTGATGACTATAATTTTCCTGTTATTAAAGTGACTCAGCTTACCCAAATTAGATCAAGAAGGCCACTCCCCTTTTTTCTCATAGAGTTAAGAAAAAATAGCAATGCACAGGATATTTTCAACCTGGAATACCTTAACTATCTTAAAATTTCTGTTGAACCTTTTAGGGGGAGGAAAACAATTAATCAGTGTTACAAATGTAACCTATTTCACCACACAGCGGAATGCTGTGAAATGAAACCGAGGTGTCTAAAATGCAGCGAACAGCATCTCACCAATCAGTGCACCATTAAAGAAAAAATTCAAGACCCAACATGCATAAATTGCAAAAAGACTGGACACGTTGCATCCTACAGGGGATGTGAACTATTCCCTAAAATAAGCAACAATAACCCTAGAGAAAACTATTATAAACAACCCTTTAATAATACCTACACGGAAACCAATGAAACCAGAAACAAAACATATGCTGAACCCTTTAACGGTAACCTTCCCCAACAGAGGGAGCCACGCAGCACTGCTGCACCAAAAATAAACAAACCAGCTCAAGATGTTCAAAATCTAAATGCCACAAATGACTTTAATATCTTTAAAGACTTCGCTGAAGCTATCAAAGAGCTGAAAAAAATATTTATGGAATACCCCAACTTCATTAATTCCATGAAACAACTCAAATACGCCACAACCATGGAAGACAAAATGCAACTTATTATGATGGCTTTCGACAGCCCTGCAAACAACTTAGTCGGCTAATTCGCGCATCATAAACTTTCTTTAATTTACTGGAACGCAAATGGGATCAAGAGCAAAGTTAACGAGCTCAGACTGTTTGTAAATAAGTATAACCCTGATATTATTTTAATGCAAGAAACTCATCTGAGACCACAAAAGAAAATCTTTCTCGCCAATTATACTGGTTATTACAGTTACAGACAAATTTTAAATATTAATCAGAACGCGGCAGGTGGCACTGCCATCTTTGTTAAAAGTCACATCCCTCACTACGAATTAATTCCTCCCAACCTTCAGTATGTTGAAGCAAATATCGTTGTACTTAATTTCAAAAACCAAGACCCTATCACACTCACATCAATCTATATTCCTCCCAGCTCAGACCCCACATTATTTACCTTCTATATAGAAACACTGATTCAAATCAGTCCAAACCAGGTCATTGCGGGAGATTTCAATGCTCATCATACAAATTGGGGCTGTTTAGCTAATAATACAAGAGGCAATTCTCTATATAACTTCTGCAACAGAGCAGGCATTGACATTTTAGCACCGACTTCTCCCACCAGATTCGGCTATTATTCATCAAGCACCATTGATCTGGTTCTTGTTAAGCACTTCCTGTATCCCCACGAAATTATTTCAATCCCAGAGCTTAGCTCTGACCACAACCCGGTTATGGTTAACTTCTTTTTAAAATACACACTGCCTGATAATAATTGTAAAAGCAAAACTAATTGGGATCTCTTTAAACGTAACCTATCCTCCATTAAAAACCTTGAATTCATCAGGATTGATAATGAAAAACACATTGATGAAGCTGTTCAAAAACTTGAAGATATAATCATTCAAAATAAGATCGCCGCATCTAAACCCATTGAGACCAATAAACCATACTTCGATCCTCAAATAAAAAAACTTAATAGAGAAAGGAACCTAGCCAGGAAAAAATTCCAATTAACCAGGGACCCTGAATTTAAACGAATAACAAATAGATTAAATAGACAAATTGCTAAACTTAATAACAAAATTGAACAAAACAATTTTATTGACAAAATTACTAATGCTAATACTGAAGATAATACACTATGGGATCTTGTCCGCCCCTTTAAAAAGAAATTCAAAAATATCCCTCCCCTAACTGGCTCTTTCACACTCGCTCTTACTGACAAGGACAAAGCTGAATGTCTCGCTGAAAGTCTCGAGAAACAGTTTCAAAATAATGAAACCATGGACATGGAAAATGAAGCACTGGTTGTCGAATCAGTTTCTCGATTCAAGTTTGATAAGAATACTTTCAAGGAAATTAAAGACCCCCCTCTGCCGAGTGAAATCTTAATGGCTATCAAAAAATTAAAAAACAAAAAATCTCCCGGCCATGATGGTATCAATAATAAAATGCTCAAGCATTTACCAAATAATATTATTTTTGAAATTGCTGTTCTGATATATAAAATCCTTATCATTGGATACTTCCCTCAAAGGTGGAAAACAGCAACTGTAGTTCCAATTCATAAACCCGGTAAAGACCCAACCGACCCGACAAACTATAGACCAATCTCCCTTCTCCTCTCAATTAGTAAACTTACTGAACAAATTATACTTAAAAGACTAAACAATTTTCTTGAGAACAATAACATCCTTATCCCTGAACAATTCGGGTTTAGAAAAAATTTATCAACTACTCACCAATTATACCGTGTAACTGAGTACATCGAAGATGCATTCCATAACAAGCAAAAAGCTGCGGCTGTTTTCTTAGATGTTCAAAAAGCCTTTGATAGGGTCTGGCAAACTGGCTTAATCTACAAATTAATTAAGTATAACATCCCAAATTTTCTCATTCAAATTATTTATTCCTATTTAACTAACAGAAAACTCAAAGTCAGGGTCAAGAACGAACTCTCCTCGGAGAAAAATATTCTTGCAGGAGTCCCCCAAGGGTCTAAAATTGGGCCAGTACTTTTCTCCCTGTTTATCAACGATATCCCGAAGCAGTTTAATACGATGCTATGTATATTCGCTGATGACACTGCTATCCTTGCAAAAAACAAAAATCCTAATTATATCCAAATTGCTCTAAATAGGCATCTTGCTAAACTAGAAGTTTGGCTCGCTAAATGGAAAATTGCTATCAATGTTAGCAAAACTGAAGCAATCATCTTCCACAAGGCACCAGGAAATTATTCTTTTCCCCAACTTAAAATCAATAACAAGTATATCCCGTGGTCTCAGAGTTGTAAATACCTTGGTGTTATCTTAGACAGGAAATTAACCTGGAAACCGCACTTCCTATACACAAAAAACAAGTTCCGAGATCTCGCGCGTAAATTTTATCCCCTTATATCGAGGAACTCCAAAATGACTAGGGAAAATAAATTACTTATTTACACAGCCTATTTGCGTCCAGTACTCACATATGCTTGTCCAGTCTGGGGCTACGCCGCCAAAAGTAATCTAAAGCTAATTTACCAACAGCAAAGCCAAATAATCAAAGGTATTTGTAAAGCTCCTAGCTATTTCTCCAATACAGAAATCTATAAAGCAATCGGCTACCCTCCTCTCAAAGATTTCATCGTCAAGCTCTCGACGAACTTCTTCAAAAATCTTGACAATATTGATAATGAGGCAATAAATCAAATACCTAAATACGATCCAAACCCAGCAATTAAAAGGCCCAAAAATGTCCTCCTCTAAAAGTGTTTCCCTTTGTTTTTTCTTACTTCTCTCTTATCTAATTCTCCTGCCGGCAGGCGGAACAACCCTGACAACCAATAGCATCACGCCCTTCATTCTTACAACGCAACTCAACCAATCACATTCATCGCTTCACCATCATCCTTCGTGCAAACGAAACAAATTCATGCTCAGTAAATTCTCCTATTTCATGGAATTTTAATAAACGTTATGCTCTATCAGTCACAGTTATTAAGGGGATAATCCTCCACCGAGGATAGGTGCCCCGATAAGCATGTCATCGAAGTCGAAGATGAATTAAACAGAGTATATACTTTTGTTCCATGAAAAGATAATATTTTGAAAGCTGAGATAATGCAAAATTATTTGTACTAACATTTTCGGAAGTTGCTATGAAAAGCGCTAAAGATTTAATTAAAATTTAAAACCCCCAGGATAGCTGTCCCCAAAACTTTCTCGCATAATCTGTTATAAAGTTGTTACTTTTAATAATGACTTGCATGACATTTGTATGCAATAGCTACAAAATATTAACTTTTAACTTGAATTTAGCTTTTTTACTGAATCTATTGTCTCTTCGGTGAGTTATTTGGAGATGAATCCTATGTAAAAAATACAGTTAAGATCAAGGTTTTTTTATTATTATTATTTAGATATGCCCATAACCCTCTCGTAGGTGTAAGGAATAAGTTGATCAAGTTTTATCGCAATGAGCAGTACGGCAGAGCATATGGACGTACAGACAAATATTCATTTTTATTTATACAGATTAGCAAAAACTTCTATATATAAGCAAAAAAAAAAAAAAAAGGTGAACAGCAGAAATAAATACTAACCAATAATCAAAACGTGAATTAAAAGGGAATTTCTATTTAATGTGAACTATTATTCATGAACATACTTTAGATAAATTGATATTTTTACAAAAGCTGGCATCGAAAAATCGATTTTTCAAAAATATCGATTTTCTTTTGATAAATCTTAAATCGGCCCCGGTTAATAGCAATCAAAAAAAGAGAAAGAACTACTTTCTTCCAATTCAAAAATTAAAGAAATCTAAAATGCCTGTTTTTTTATAATTAGAACATATTGGAAAAATGATAACATATTGTAATTTTTTTCACCGTAGCACATTCAAACATTTAAAAGCACGAAAGATTCACAAAATAATTATTAAAAATATAAGCATTACGGAAACACGACATCATCGTGATATTTGAGATTGAAACATGAATCATGAAGGGTTTGCAATTATCATTTTTGATCCTTCCGAATTGGTAAAATTTAAAATACTTAAAAATTAGTTTCAAAAATACAAATTCAATCGTTCTTACCTTCAAAAAAACGACCAGCTACACATTCCTAAAAATGTAACACAGAGTGATAAGCTGAAAGTGAATTTAAAACCTTCTGTGGCGGCTTGGAACTTTATATTCAATCTGTACATGTTTTTAAGTGGCGTAGTTCAAGTGGCGGACATATACCTTCTCCCTCCAACCACCCTTGTCTTAGCTCATAAAATGAAATGCGTCAGTGGCAGTAAAACATCTTCTGACTCAGAGGTAGACAATAATGGCTAAAATCCATTCAGAAATATTATTATTTCTTTCTTTTTACTTCAGTTTTGGCACGAAATGGAAAATGTCAGTAGGAAGTGAGTCAAACAGTTACAATCTTACATTTAGGAAGCGCTAATCTTTCTCTTATTTTTGATCTAAAGTAAAAATCTGTATAAATAAAAATGAGTGTGTGTTTCTTATGTCCTTCTAAGCCGTACATCCGATGGCGATGGAACAGCTTGTTGCTTACGTCTATGGGAAGGTAGTGCAATGATCTAAAATTTTAAAAAAATTCGGACCGCACTTGTTTACCAAGGTTTCATCTCCAAATAGTTCGTTTAGGAGACATAATAGATTCAGTAGAAATGCTCAATCCAAGTGAAAGGCTCATATTGTATAGTACGCAAATGTCATGCAAGTCATTCTTCTGACACAACTTTATGACAGATTATGAGAGAAAGTGTTGTTTTTAATTTTAATTAAATTTTAGCGTTTTTCGCAGTCACTTCCAAAAATATTGCAGTACAAATCCTTTTGCACCATCTTCATTTTCCAAAATTACCTTTTCTTCCATATTAACGATTTTATGGTATAACTATGTATTATATGTTGAATCCATTTCAAAAGAAATAATTTCAAACACATTTTCTAAAATTAAGCTTGAGAATTCCGAACGAAAGGAAACGAGTCGCGAGACACAATAAACAGTTTCTTTCATCACCCTTCCGAAAGAACACCAAGCTTTTACAATTCTCAAAGAATACACAAATCTGATTTATGAAAACGAATATTTGTTCGTTCGTGTTTCAAACGCTGTTGTACCTTTCATTCGTTTTCAATAAAACATTGTCAAATTATTGATTGATCGCACTTAATAGTTTTTTTCGGTGGTAGCAACGCGCCAGGTACCAACTAGTGTACAGAAAATAATTTGGTTAATGGTGACAAACGAAATATTTATTTGAAAAATAGGTAATTCTGCATATCTGTAGACTCAGTAAATATTTATTAAAATTGTTTTTAAGTAATAAATTCCGCCCACTCTCTAATGAAACGGTTACCTCAGAGAAAAGACTTACTTTACGCATAATAGCTACGAAATATGAACATCGAATTGAGCCTCTTTATTGAATCTGTTGCGTCTCCATGGCGAGTTATTGGGTGGTTGATCCATGCTGAATAGATGCATTAAATAGATCCCAAAGAAAATTTTATATTAGATCATTCTACTCTGCCCATAACCCTCCCGTAAGTGCAGATATTCAGTGTTTCATCGGAATCGGAGGAGCGGTACGGCAGCTCATGAGAGACAGACTTTCGTTTTTATTTATATGGATTTTCAGTCTGTAAGACATTCTAAAAAAGGAAACCATTCAAAACGAAAAAAAAATAAGAATCGTGCTTGTGGGAGCATTACAGCAACAGCGTCATATCAATGACATTTTTTGCAAGAAATATTCAAATACAGAAATTCCGCATCGAAATCGTTTTTCCGTCTGTAGAATGCCATTCATTTCGAGTATTTTTGACGTTCCATACTACAAGGATGTGACGTCTCGAGGGATATTTTAGAACATTTCGGCGGCACGTAGAAAATGACGCACATTTTTTTTTCCATTGACGTCTTACAACCACTACCTTTTGCGGTCTCAGACTTAAGGCTTTTTTTTTTTATGTCATTGGAACGATTTTAATTTATGAACTTTTTCTTAACGACGCAACGTTCTTTTTGTTTTTTATTGTTTCTACAAAAAAAAAGTGACATTTAGTTCGAGATGCGTGGGTATATAATCTAGACAATATAGATTACGTAGATGATTTATAAATTGTTCTAGGTACTTAAGAGTTCCTAATTTTAATTATATTGTATCTAGACAATATACGACCTATACTAATATTACAAATGTGAAAGTTTGAATGTTTGTGACTCCATCACGCCAGAACGAAATTGGGTGAAACTTAGCACTGAGATAGGTCAGGAATAGAACATGCGCTACTTTGTATTCCGGTTCATTTTTTATTCATTAAAAATTTACCTTCGCGCTAAAAATCTGAGGCCGAATTCCGCCAAAGAGGAGTAAGGCTCCGGATTTCTTTTCCCAATAGAAAAGAGGTTAGGCTTAGCAGAATTTCGATCGATTATATCAAACGATTCTGTTTATTTTTTTAGTGTTTGATGTATTTAAAATCAAATGTTGTTCGTGAATCGATCTTTCGGATTCATTCTGAAGTACTTTTAGATTAAAAGAAAATAGAATAAAGGAAATAAAAAATTCTAATTGACCCCAACTGGCCTAGGAAAGTCAGACATGTGCATCACGCCAACTGGCGTCGAAAGTTCGTGCGTTATTGTTGACAATTGTGTTTTTATTTAAATGGAAAGTTTAAAAATGATGTGATTGCTGTAGCCATCTCCGTCTCGATCCATCAATAAAATGGATCTGACAGGGCTCGATTTGCTGTTTTATTTCGCAATGTACATAAATTGTTTTTAGGTGAGTGTTGTGTGTTTTTGTCATTCAATTGTATTTATGTTGTACATTTTTCGTAAATGCACATACTTTTAAATGTATCTTTTTTGGGTTAGATTCAAATTTTTTTTTATTTGTCCTTATATGATGGTTTTTCTTACATCAAAATTTCCACGTGAACAGAGTAGCTAGTAAATAATAAAAATATGCAACTTGATATGACTAAATAGGCTCAGGGTTTGTTTTTTTCCCAAAAATATTTTAGCACAAATCATTTTGCATCATCTCAATTTGCAAAAATTATCTTTTCAACTCTATTAGCGATTTCATGACATAAATATATTTTCTGTGTTGAATCCATCTGAAATGAAAATATTTTATTAACACTTTCTAGATTAAAAGTTGTGAATTCTGAACGATCATTAGACGAGTCACGAGATCAGTTTCTTTCATTGCCATTCTGAAAGAGCACCACGCTTTACAACTCCAAAAGAATGCACCAATCCGATGCATAAGAATGCGTGCTTGTTTGCTCGTATTTTCTGTGCTGTCTCACCGTTCATGCTATTTCGATACAACATGGCCAAATTACTTATGGATTGCACTTAATGTTATTTCTTTCAGAGGCGCCAGCTATTTTTTAATAAAATAAGTAAATGCAGAGGAATAGAGCATAAAGAATCTTCATGCTACAATGTTTTTGGGGAATCTTCAATGATGTTCAAAGTCTGGGAATCGAACATTGAAATGTGGCGATGTTCATTATTGCTTAACAGAGTCTCATTACATAATTAAATAACGAGTTATTTCACAGTATTTTCATTTATTATCAATGCTCACTTTATACAAAAGGTAACTTAAGGCCTCATCACACGGCGAAATATAGTCCGCATTTTTCGTCAGCAATTTTTTGCTTCTGCTCTCAAGTAAGTTTTTCGTCATCAACAACTTTTTTCATCTACTTGAAAATAGGACTTGTCTGCAGACGAAATTCAACCAATCATGGGAAACTTGAATAGCGACGTCACGTAAGTGACGTCACTTGAAGTTTGAAAGTTTTCGCACAAATGACGCGACTACTCTCGTCAAGATTTGAAAATGTTTGAAGCGACGTCACACAAGTGATATCACTTTCGTGAATACTTGTGACGTCACCTTTTGTTTTTACACAAGCAACGTGACTTCACACGTCACGTTTTAAAGAATTTTGAAGTGACGTCACTTTCGTTGTCGTTTGCTGACGAAAAGTGCGTACGATATTTCACCGCGTGAGTAAACCTTTACTGAGTTAAAAAATGTCAAACATAAAACACAGGGGGAGCTAAAAATGAATGCGTCTCTTGCTGCTCCTCACAATCAGTCGACACCTCTTCGTCCTATAATCATACCTGTAACCCCCACAGCATCGTTTTCCAGGGGGCGGCGCGCACCCCTCCTCCTTTATATTCAGCAAACTCGAAAAACTGTAGCTTTTTCCTCTATGCAGACGATCAAAATAATGCAAACAGATGCTCAGCTGGTGGTTCGCACAATATTCGAAGACACTCCTCATGCCCAATCCTTCCGAGAGCTTTCGTTCTACGATTCCCGGCATGCACCTGGCATGCTCCACCCTCTCGTAGTTGCACTGGCCGCAGTAGACGTTCCTGTAGAGCCTCTCGTCGATGCAGACCGAATCTACGAAGGCCCTGCATAGATCTCGGGTCGTGTCATTGCTCCAAGTAGAGGAACAGCGCGAGATTTCTGGGCTCCTCTCGCAAGGTCTGAGTTCGAGGCTGTCGGCGAAACGGGTGTCGTCGTAGTGCGAGACGTAACTGCACGGGCATGGGCGGTGGGGGTCAACCCTGCTCCACAGGTGGCCCTTCCTGTAGATGTAGTGGCGTCCCTCCATGCCTTCATATTCGGGGCAGCATCTGTAATGTCGGAAAAATGAGTAGATTCAATGCCGGATTCGTCGTTAGATTTTTGGTGGTTTTGAATTGCGGTGTCGCGCCAATGCGGAGTTTAATACCGCCAAAGATCCGATTTGTAGCCAAGTAGCATATCCCCAGTACAAAAGTGATCACCGATGTTTAGTGACTGTTACTGGCTTATGAAGATACCACCACAACACCCCCCGCCAGGGAGCTTATGGTCGATTTATAACAGCTTCCAATGATATGACGAGCGAAAAAAAGTGTTTCGGTACCGCCAAGCGTCATAGTAAGTGAATACAGTGATTGTTGCGTCAAAGATTCTCACCAAGGAGCGCACTCTAGATCTTACGGTTTGCAGCCACGTAACATATCCACTTTGTTTAATTTAATTATATTAACGACCCGTCTTGAAGCAACACGAGGACTATTTGGGGACGGACCTCGTCATTCTGAACCACAGTCAGACGACACCTGAGCTGGCACCCTCACCCCTCTCCAAGCCAGTGGGAGGACGTTTGACCCCGACGGATTGAACGTGCAAGAGACCCCCTCACTCGACGGTTCTTCGGTGGAATCGAGTCTCGAAACTGACGCCCTCCGGTTCTGAAGCCGAGACCTGACCACCGCGGCTCCCCTTTACAAGAGTGATCACCCATGTCTAGTGGCTGTTACTGACTTATTAAGATGCCACTGCAGTGCTCGCGAGGAATGGCGAGAGAAGAGAATGATGATTATTGCGTCAAGCGAATCTGACGATTTCTGGGTTGTTCTAAGTCTGTGAGTCTTGTTGCGTCAAATAGTCTGGTGACTTTGTTTCGGTTGCGTTTGCTGCGGGTAGATGGCGCCACGACAGATGTTTTGAATGTTCATCGTCCGAGGTCACCAATGTGGCAATAGCGTTGGTAGGAATGGTCGCTGTTGAATTCCGCCAAGGATCGATCTTGCGCCCTCCCGATTTTCAGCCGCGTAACATATCCGCTAGAAAAAAGTGATCACTCAGGTCTAGTGGCCTTTACTGGCTTATCAAGATGTCACCACAATGCTCCCCTACCAGTGAGTCTGCGGTGAGACGAGCGATTTAATAGCGCCGAGCGTTATGACGAGCGAAGAGAGTGCTCAAGTGCTCATTGTCAAAGCTCACCCATTTGGCGAGTTGTATTGTAGTGCCATGCCAATGCGGAGATTAAATTGTCGCCAAGGATAGAACTTGCGTCCTCCCGATTTTCAGCCGCGTAACATATCCGCTAGACAAAAATTATCCCCCGTGTTTAGTGGCTTATCAAGTTGTCACCACGCGTGCGCAAACGATTCCTAGCTCACCTGAGTTCTACGTTCCAGGTGGTCAGCCTCTCACCATCCCCGTTGCAGACGGCGCAGTAGAGGTTGGCGTAGGTAGTGCCGGAGGCGGTACTGGTCACGGGCGGCAGGTGCCCGATACTCTCGCTGCAGAACTGCGCAGATCCCGCCCAGTGGGCGGGGCATCCCGAAACGGCGAGGAACCGTCCCCTCTGCGACCAGGAAAGACACATCTTGGGAACCGCTGTTGCGCCAATATCTGAAATGAAATGATAAAAGCACTGATCCGAGATTTTACACTGATATAAGATAAAATGTTTTGTTGACAATTTCCAAAATCCGGAAATTTCAGTTCAACATAAAAGGATTTTTTTAAAGTAGTATAAAAGTGGATCATGAAGTACGTTTTAAATAGTTCTGATGTTTTAAATGGCTATCAAAAGACTCGCCACTCAAACATCGCTTTCCCTGTGCACATGTACAAGACGCAAAAGAAGCTAAAGGCAGCGCCGAAAAAAGCATTGAAATAAAATAAAAGCATAGAGAGACACTTAAAAGAATAAGAAAATAAATAAACGGAAAAATGAATGGAAATAAATAAATAATAAATAAATGTATAAATAAATATAAATGAATAAATAAAATGTAAATATAAATAAAAGAATGAACAAATAAAATATAAGTAAATAAATAAATAAATATGAATATAAGTAAATAAATAAATATAAATATAAATAAATAAATAAATAAAATATAAATATAAGTAAATAAATAAAATGTAAACAAATAAATATAACTACACACGAACAGTAAAGCATGTACATTGGGTAAGCCTCAGCGAGAGTCCGTTATCCAGAACCAAAAGCTAGAAAACGAGTTCTTTCCTCAATTTTATCTTACACTCACAGTAAGACAGAGAATCGTCACTTTGAGCAGTGCTCGAATTTCTCTGCGCATACATCGAAGAAAGGCAATGGGAAAGTCCATTGAAAGTTTGAGACTGGTGAAAAACCATTTAAACTAATGAAGTAATCTTATATAACCAATATGAGAGATCGCTTTTATTCTTGTGGTCATGTTATCTAGCTACCAACCATAAGATTGCGAGTTCAATCCTAGCTGTCTTCAATGGCCATAACGCTTGGCGCTATAAAAATCGTTCATCTCTACAGACTTACTGGTAGGGGAGTATTGTGGTGATAACTTAATAAGCCAGACTAGACATCAGCGTTCGCTTTTGTCAAATTGACAAGTTACTGGACTTTCATCGCAGGTTTGATCCTTGGCGGAATTCAACCTACACATTGGCACGATTCCAGCCAACACCCTTCGCCAAACTGGTGACCTCGGACGAGGAATGTTCAAACAGCTGTCGTGGCGCCACCTACCCGCAACAAATGCAACCAACACAAAGTCGTCAGACTCACTTGACGCAGCAATAACACTCACTTTGCTCACCGCTATAAAAATCGTTCGTCCCTACAGACTCACTGGTAGGGGTGTATTGTGGTGATAGAATAGAAACAGATCTTTACCTGCTGTCCGTTGGCCAGAGTCTAAGCAGCAGTCCCTGTAGACCACGCAACTCGGGGTGCAGGAGCAAGGGAGCAGACCCTCTTCCGTCGCGTTCCCCTCACACTTCTGGGTGCAGGAGCCGGGGGTGGGGGGCGGTTCCCGGAGCGCCGCACCGCACGCACACAGCAGCGAGAAGAGGAGGAGCATCCCGATGAGCATTCGCCGCTTCCGGATGCTTTTTTTCATTCCTGTCAGAAATAGTGTTTCGTTAGATGGAGTTCTGTAATTCACACGGTGAAATATCGACCGCACTTTTCGTCAGCAAATAACAATGATAGTGACGTCACTTGTATGAGGTTACAAGGATTACGAAAGGGATGGCACTTGTATGACATCACAAGTATTCAGGGAAAATGATGTCACTTGTGTGACGTAGCAAGTATTCCCGAAAGTGATGTCAATTGTGTGACGTTGCAAGTATTCACGAAAATGACGTCACGACAAATTTTAACATGATGGGTTGAATTTCGTGTGCAAGGAAAATTTACGTCACTATCGTTGGCATTTTCAAGCTGTTTAAAAAAAAGTGGACTTAAAAAGTGTAGAAACGGAAAATTGCTGACAAAAAGTGCGGACTTTATTTTACCGTGTGGTTGATAAGACCTTTAATGCGCCGCTTTGTATGAAGATGCTTTTTTTTCATTCCTATATTTATATAGAAGATTAGGTCCGAAGTCATGGCACATTTTGTTTATGTATTTCTGATTCATTGATCACTTCATTAAATGTTGCTCTTTGAAAAGATATTTTTTCTTTTACCCCAAAGAGTAAATGCATAAAATTTAATTGAAATTGTTCAATGAAAGAAATTCAACGCAGTTATTAATATATTAAAAAATCAAAGACGTATGCTATCATATTTTAAGATAAGCAAGGAAAAAAAAATTTTGTTTCTAATTTTAAGTTAGCACATGGATTTTTTATTGAATAATTATTTCAGAAGTTGTAAGATAAAGTCGATCAAAAGTATTAAAATTTGTCATATATTTTGATTTAAGGTATCCGACTACGTTCAAAACACAGATTATCGAACACACAGGTGAATATTTTTTTAATTCTTATTTCTTGTAGTTCAGACTTTCCGAAACAGTTTATCTTTTCTAGAATTTAGTTTAGTTATGTTAACGTCCCGTTTTTAAAGCAACACGAGGGCTATATTGGGACGGACCTCGTAATTTTGAACCACGGTCAGATGACGAGGACGACACCTGAACTGGCACCCCCCTCTCCACACCACGTCACACCAGCGGGAGGACATTTTGCCTGACCGATTTAACGCGCAACAGACCCCTCACACGGTGGTTCTTCGGCGGAATCGAGTCTCGAACCTGGAACGCGCCGGTTCCGAAGCCGAGACTTTACCACCGGCCACCGCGGCCCATCTTTTCTTGGAAGAGGAAGGCCTATCATCCAGGGTCACACATTTTTCGGCTCAAATTTGTCTTTATTTTTAATTAAAGTTTTAGTTTTCATAAATATTCTCCACCGTGAACAGAATATCTCAAAAACTAATTCACATAAACATTTTGGCGTGTGTTTTAAATAACCGGGGTAATGAAATGAACCAAAAGTGTTATTGTTGGCGTCGCATTTATAGGTGTTTTGAGAGAAATGAAATTGTGAATGGATGGAAAAAAATGCATAGATACGTCTATTTTCACTTCTTTGCCTATCAAGATTTTCCTGAGATTTTGGTTCGTTTCATTCATCATTATACAACTTGTGTGCAAAGAAAAATAAGATCACTGCATTGCAATTTTGATATTTGGCTAATCGTTTTGGTTCAATTTCATTAAAATTTACTACACATTTTCCTATTTCTCAAAATATATTATATTTTTAAATAATTGTGTCGTATTTCTAGTATTTTGTATAATAATTGATAATATATCAAAACAATTATTTTAAATTTTTGATTTTTATTTATATTAAGAATGATTCTACTCACCATTCCAGTTGATCACACATTCTTACTCGAATCCATTCTTGCACTCTCGATTTTCAATTCAGTCTTCCGCAAGTTTATTCTTGGAATAAAAGGCGGGAAATGACGCACGCGTAACGTGACGAGCGGATTTCCCCAATTCGAAGTTGATCGAAATGAAAACAAACCACTTATCAAATGTAAATATTTAAAAACTAATTTCGCTGCATGAAGTAAATATTTATAGAAACGGTTCAGGTTGTTAAAGAAAAGTGTTATTTCGGAGAGTAAAAATTAAGAGTAAATCCATATAAATAAAAACGAATGTTTGTCTGTATGTCTCTTATGCGCTGTCGTACCGCTCATCCGATTGCGATGAAACTACGACAACATATTGTTTGCCGCAAAGATTAAATGCATAATACAATAATCTAAAGTATAAAATTATTTTCAGATCTATTTTTACATCATGTACTAACTATGGATCAACCGCCAAATAGCTCGCCAAGGAGACACAACAGACTCAGTAAAGATGCTCCATTCAAGCTAAGCATTCATATTTCGAAGCTATTGTATGTATATGCTATGTAAGTCTTTCTCAGGGATAATAGTCTTATTAGAGAGTGTGCGAGAAAGTTTTAGGGGATCCAATCCTACAGGTCTGAAATTTTAAATAAACATTTAATAAAATTTTAGCATTTTATGCAGTATCTTCGAGGAAATATGATATTGCAAATAATTCTGCACCATCTTAGTTTTCAAAAAATTATCTTTTCAACTATATTAAAGATTTTAAGGTATAAATACATTTTCTATGTTTAATCCATTTCAAAAGAAACTATTTTAATCCTATTTTCTAATATTAAATTTGAGAATTCCGAACGGATATGAAAGGAATCACGAGATACAATCAATAATTTCTTTCATGACTATTCTGAAAGAACACCAAGCTCTACAATTCTAAAAGGAAACAGAAATCTAATGCATAAAAATGAATATTTGTTTGCAGAATAGAATAATGAAACTAGAATAAGTACTATTTATGCTTCTCCTTTATAAATCTTTCAATTTCAATGAATGTATTCACTGTCGTCAAGAAAATCAATATCACTCTTAATGAAACAAGATAACTATTTCAAATTTTAAATGATATTTCGAAGATTATTTCTTCTACGGCAGCAACGCGCCGGGTACCAGCTAGTAATTAATAAAATATAACATCTACTATCGCAAATTTAAAGTTATCATGTGAAGACCTTACTATTTTTTATCTATTATTTATTTGTCTTCATTAATTTAAGTCATTAAACAGTTTAAACCGGTTTGAAACAATCCCGAAAATTCTATATCGGTTTCTATGTATTCCATTATTCTCTTTTTCTTCTTCTCTCTCTCTCTCTCTCTCTCTGTGTGTGTGTGTGTGTGTGTGTGAACTTTCAGTTTAAATTTTTTCTAGCAAGCAAAGCTTTGGTGCTCAATTAATATTTTAATATAAAAAAACAGCGTTTTTCTGAATATCGATGTATGCATTATCAAATTTTTTTCGTGTTTGTTTCAAACCGATTTAAACTGGTTAATGACTTAAATGAATTAAAATAATTCGCAAGAATTCAGAGAATTTATAATTTGGAAATCAAGTTATAACTTTAATTGGCGATAGATAAATCGCCAAATGTGACTACCTTCTGCGTTATTTTCTATTAGCCATATTTTAATTAGTTGAAATTATCCTTGAACAAACAATCTTCATCGATTAAAGAAACAATATTTTATCTTGTTTCTTTATTTTTTAAAAAGGGTGCATGACTTAGGCAATAACACTGTTATTTCCAAGGGAAAAACTACAACAGTAGACGATAGATAATTCAAAAACTATACTGTGAAAGCCGACTCCAAAATAAAACTACATTAGCAGACGATAGATAATGGAAAAACTATACTGTGAAAGCCGACTCCAAAATAAAATTACAACAGCAAACGATAGATAATTCAAAACTATACTGTGAAAGAAGACTCCAAAATAAAATTACAACGGCAGACGATAGATCATTCAAAAACTATATTCTGAAAACCGACTCAAAAATAAAACTGCATCATCAGAGAATAGATAATTTGAAAAACTATACCGTGAAAACCAACTCCAATTTTTTTTTTTTTTTTTTTTTAAAAAGGGAAGGAATTGCCAATTTATTGCCTACGCATTTTGAGGTTTCCGCAGTTTGTTTCCTTAGCATTTCGAGACCCCAAAACCATCAAGCGAAAGTAATATGTTCTCACATGATAATAAGAATAAATTAGTAATTAACAGAAGAATTACTTGCGACACACAAATGCGCTTAGAATAGGGATGACGAATATTTTCAGAACGGTTATTACGTAACCAGTATCAGAAAGTCACAGATACCAGTGATCAATACTTTTCATAAAAGGGTGTGATTCAAATCACACCCTTACTATGTTCGTATCGTATTGTTGATATTTCAACTACCGCTCTTGCAATCACAGTAGAAAGTTACAATCGATACGATCTGTCCAATAGAAGCTCTCAAATAGAGGTGGGTCGTTCGTGAACGAACGGGTCATCTAAGTGAACGAACTGAATCGGATCGCTATCTTCTGAATAAGTCGTTCGTTCGAAAATGGCTGTGTGGACCCGGCTATTCCCGTTTTTAGCTGTGTGGACCTGGCTATTACCGTTCGCGAACGACTGTGTGGACCCGGCTATTCCAGTTCAATTACTGTGCGGACCCGGCTATTCCAGTTCAATTACTGTGCGGACCTGGCTATTCTCGTTCACGACCGACTGTGTGGACCCGGCTATTCCAGTTCATTAACTGTGTGGACCCGGCTATTCCAGTTCATTAACTGTGTGGACCTGGCTATTTTCGTTCGCGACCGACAATATGGAACTTGCTAATTTCATGCTTGAACCGCATAGAGATAAGAAGACAGATGTTTGTGGTTATGTCCGCAAAAGAATGTGAAAGCTGGGGGGGGGGCATTATCACTTAGGAAGACTGGTAGTTGACCTTGAGCTGATTACATGGTGTTTGGCTCTTTTATCACTACAAATTTTGGATACTCGTCTAGCAAAAAGGAAAGCTTCAGGGGAGGTAAAAGTGTTCAACTCGTAGAATCAGTAAGTGTGAGATTTTTTTCGAGGGGGGGGGGCGGCGGCATGCAATTTTTTTTATACTAGAGATTTCAGGGAGTTTTAATAGTAAAAGATTTAGGAATCATTTACGACTTTGCTGATATGATACTAAATTTTACTTTTTGTTTTAATAATAATACTTTTTAAAAAATATTTCATAAATTATTTATGCTACAATTATTGTCATAAAATGAATTACGTCGAATATTTTATTTTACTCTTCTTTTTTTTCGCATGCTCTTTTATTCTTACCTTTAAAAATAAGAAATAAATTTTGCTTAAATGACGAGCATTGCTATCATAATAAATTATTTATTTTTAAAAAAATACTAATTATTTCTTGTCTATTACTACACAAAGGAGAAGACGAACGAATTAGCATCTAAGGACAAATAATAAGGGGTAATAATATTTAATATTTATCTTATTAAGCTACTACTTCTTTCAAATGAATCTCCTTATTTCAATGTTGTTTTATCTTCATTTCTGAAAAGAAAATCTCTCGATTAGAGATTTTTTTATATATAGAACTCAGACATTAATTACACTGCTCTCGTAAATTGCAAAATGTCTTGTTTAATTTTTGATGCTGACCAAGAAAGAAAACGTTCATTAATTGTAATATAGGCTACAGATATAAAATAAATGTTTAAATAAAAAAGGAAAAAAATGGTTTTTCTCTTATACTGTACTATTTTAACTACATCATGATTATGGGCTGAATATGCAGACACGGAATAAGCTTTGTTTGGCTCATTAAATAATGCAACATCACTATCTTCCTATCCAAACATCTAAAACCTATGTTTTTTTTAAAACTTAGCCTTTATACAAGCAATTTGTTTTAATATTAAATGTTATAAAAATTTACATACAAAACTTTTAAATACAGTTCATCTTCAAAAAACTTGATTTCAGTGTCTCGGATATAAAAAAATTAAATTAAAATTAAATAATTAATTTTTGAAAAGTTTTAATTAAATTTTTTAAGGATAAATTCAAAGTTTGTCAGAGCTTTTGGTGTATCAGTGATAGTCAGTGACCGATAACAACAACAACAGTAAAAACACACAAATTTATAGTTCAAATTTGAAAGCATGAAAAAAAAACCACTTGGAAATAATGTTTTTAAATCTAAAAAATTCTTGATTTTAATTTGAATAAGCCCTAATGCACAGCTTTCAAAAATGGAATGAAAGTAAAAACTTAATTTACCCTGAATAAAAAAAAATCCAATTTTTTTTTTCTTTAGACGTCTATTTGATTATCTGGACCGGCCTGTGCATACGGTATCAAATCCCTGTATGCAATATTCAAAATTCTCTAGATGATTGACTGACATTGAAACTATAACTAACAGTTTTGGCTCGTGGTTATTTCTTGAGTTGAAGGGTGCTAATTTAAGAATTTGCTGCATTAAATTACACAAAACCCCTTTTTGCATCTTTTTTAAAATTAAATATATGTGCGTTTACTTCCCAGTCTTTTGAATTGTATTGAAGTACAACTTTTTCCGCTAATTAAATAAATTTTCAAAAAGTTTGAAGTACCTTTTTCGGTAGTATTTTTAAAATTAATTCAGATATTGCATCTATACATAC
The DNA here is from genome assembly GCA_026543055.1 of Argiope trifasciata. Lineage (NCBI taxonomy): Eukaryota > Metazoa > Arthropoda > Arachnida > Araneae > Araneidae > Argiope > Argiope trifasciata. The sequence goes on along the minus strand of JAPMOQ010005217.1, from coordinate 1,078,697 downwards.
GCGCATTACGACAATATAGAAAAAAAACTTTTGTTTATTTATTGTTTATTATTATTATTATAGGAATAAATGCAATAGTATAGCTCTTAAACAATAAAAATCCAATCAAATTTGTGGAGCATAAAACAATAGGAATATCAATATTCCAAAAACTCATGGTCTAAGTGAATCCTGCTCTTTATTAAGTAGACAAGACAATTGGCATATATTCCAGGAAATAAAAGTAAATAAAATTTAAAAATATAAGCTGAATAATTAAAATTATGACAAAGTGCTAATTTATACTGTTACTTTAAAATTTATTGAAAAATGTAATAATGATGTAAAATCTCGAAAAACGAAATACTTTTATACTTAGTAAACAGTGGTGAGCTTAGATTTTCAAGGAATTATTTAAACGTAATTGAAAACTCCATACTGTCAAAATAACCAATCTTATATTTCATAATAAAATATAAAATAAAAACTGACCTAAGAAACGCTTCTAAAAAAGCATTAAAAATCATTAAATAACTGTGTAATCTCAAGCAGTACAATAACTGTGAAATGATCAAAAGTACAAAGCCTGTGTCTTCATTCTGTGAGAGGGGAAGAGAATCATTAGTTATCATTCCCCTATTCTCTGTTTTGTGCATACCATCTTCTCGGAACGAACTACATATGGCTAAGTAACAGCGCATGCGTCGAAAAGTACAGGTAGAAGTTGCCTTCCTTTGACACTCAATACAACCGGAAATTTCCGGTTTGTCCCATGATGACGTAGTGAGTCGAAACCAATGTATCAGTTCGTTCACGAACGAAATAGTCTAGATCATTCGTTCGCGAACGAAAGAGCCTAACTCTTTCGTTCGCGACCGAAAGAGCCTACTCATTCGTTCGCGAACGAAAGAGCCTACTCATTCGTTCGCGACCGAAAGAGCCTACTCATTCGTTCACGAACGAAAGAGCCTAACTCTTTCGTTCAAAAAGTCCTAATCGGTCGTTCGCGAACGACCTTGAACGAACGGGTCAAGTTGGTGAACGAACGACTTTGAACCGAATCTTTCAAATGAACGAGATTTCCCATCACTACTCTCAAACAAGAATTCTATTATTCATAGGGAATTTCCGGTTTGTCCCATGATGACGTAGTGAGTCGAAAGCAATGTATCAGTTCGTTCACGAACGAAAGAGTCTAGATCATTCGTTCGCGAACGAAAGAGCCTAACTCTTTCGTTCGCGACCGAAAGAGCCTACTCATTCGTTCGCGAACGAAAGAGCCTACTCATTCGTTCGCGAACGAAAGAGCCTACTCATTCGTTCACGAACGAAAGAGCCTAACTCTTTCGTTCAAAAAGTCCTAATCGGTCGTTCGCGAACGACCTTGAACGAACGGGTCAAGTTGGTGAACGAACGACTTTGAACCGAATCTTTCAAATGAACGAGATTTCCCATCACTACTCTCAAACAAGAATTCTATTATTCATAGGGATAGGGAAAGTCCCTCACACAAGGATGCATTTCTTGGAACAGACCTCCCACAAATAGGGGTGGGGCGGACAACGGAACCTGTTGATCACATGTAGACACGTTTCTCCTTTCACAAAGAGTCGTAGTTCTGAGCTGTTCCGGTCTTATCGCAAGATAATGACTATTGCTGGAAGCAATTGCGTGGCTGGTCTTATTGTACGAAAACAAAATTTCTTCCGCACTCAAGTCTCCGCAGAAAGATTTTTTTAAAAAACAAGTTTTTACTGGTATTCAACACTTTGTAATAATTTCATATTTGATATCCTTAAATAAATATATACACCATAACCGCTGTTAATACTGTATTTTTCTATATTTTCATGATTGCAACCATTTGATATTCGTATAATTAAATTTTCTGTGCTTAATTAGCATGAGAATACCTTTGCACGGAATGATAGCTCGTGTTTTTTTAAAGCTCTTTTAAAATTAAAAGGGATATTTTAAATAAATTGCTAATGATAAATTTTTCCTCGTGAATTTTTTAAAACATCTTGGGCAATACAGAAATTCGTCCAAATGTGTGTGTATGTATATATATATATATATATATATATATATATATAATTTATAACTAATATAATTTATATATATATATAATTTATAACAGAAAATCTAAATGCTGGCTTCACGTATATATCAATACTTTTGTTTATATAACATCAATTTTATCAATAAATTGAATTGAGTTTTTGATTATTTTTGTTAGGAATGTTAAGAGACTGGTAACATCGTAAAAATCTTTAACACCGCAAACTCTCTTTTTTTAAAAAAGTTTATCAAAGAAAATATGTTTCTTAGATAAAACAATAGATTAATAAAATATTTTTTCTAAAAAAAGGAATTTCAAAGATTCTGTATTTATTTTACAATATTTTGAAGCATTTTTTTGTTGATTTGCAAATGAGAATATTCATTAAAGGATAAAACCTGTGTGGATCAATGAGATAGATGTATCTTTTGTAAAGAGCAGCAGGATTTTTAATTCCATGTCTCTGTGCACATTCTAATGCAAAATAATCCAGATAAATGCTTCAAAGATGCGTGGGCAATAAATTATTTTTGAATATTCAAAAGTATAGCATTCATAATTATGCCTTGAAATAACAATCTGTTGTTTACTCGTATTAAATAAGGGATTATATATTACTTCACTCATATTTTGTTACTGATAGGGGTGTTACTTATGAAACGAGACTACAATTGCCCACATTGGGGCAGTAACAACCTTAAAATTTGCGGGTTCCAAACTGGAAAGCAATTTTTATCAGTACTTTATTATTATTATAATTAAAAGCAATCTAACAGTCTAATACTACCATTAATCTTTGCAATTAATGTAAAGATCAATGATAGTGTTTACCTCTCTACTTTCTCTTAAGCATATGTTTATGCAGTGCAGCGTATCCGTATTTGTTTATACTGTTAAATAGAATCAAGTATGTATGAAGCACGTCTTCCTATCCTTTTAGATTGGAGCGAAAATTGGATACGTGTTTGTAATAATGATGTCAAAGCAAAGCAATTTCATTTATCCTATGTTTAAATGATTAATCAAACTCTCATGAACAGACAGACTGACGGATAATCACTTCTTTTACAAATTATATTCACAAAAATTAATACAATTATATATTTTGATAAAATTGCAGGATATATTTAACTTATCTAGTTGCTTTTGTTTTTAGGTATCATGTTCACTTATAACCGATTCTGCAAATTTTTAGTGTATATTTAATATTTTGACCATTAGATATGTCATCAATGATCACCTGCTCTCCGTACTTTTTAAAAGAAAATTTTAGACATTATAAACTTACCGAAATTTATGGGGAATAAAATACTCTTGCATAATATCTTAAAAGAATTGTTTGTTCATTTTAGCTGCATTTGAATGTTTTTAAAAATACCGATTTCATTGAATGTGAATTTAAAGTGGTGGAAATAAACGAGAGAAAAAATTGCGATAAAATGTCGATTGTTTTAAGTTTTATTAAGACTTTAAAATCATTTGAAAAGTATACAACAAAAATAAATTCTGGATAAATATATTTGATATGCATTTACATTGGTACAATTCATAAGGTTTTGAGTTGTATATTTCATTACTTAGAATCATTTAAAAACGAAAATGTAATTATTTTTCAATAGAGAATAATGATTATAAACAATATTGAATTCTGATAAAACAGCTATGAGATTTTTTAGGGCCTGGATAATTAATATCTAAATAGCCAATTATGAGCCTCTAATACATTTTTTTTTTAGCTGTCCAACCAATTTTCTGACTAATTTTTGCTAAAAATACCTAGAAAAAGTTAAGAAAACAATTCTCCGTGCAACGATTCGCAAAATGATGTTATCAACTGTCGGGGTTTGACTAAACAGAATAGTCGTCTCATTCACTGTTCTTAGAATCCCTTAGACTTTGAAGTAGTGCACAATAAACGAAAGCTATAACATTTGGCTTGAATGAGCCTTAACTGTCCTACCCTTAGGGACTCTTGACCCCTCGTAAATTTGGGGAAACGCAAAAATTCGCCCAACTCTTTTGCAGTGCTTCTCGTTTGGAAAACAGATGCGTTTTTATGACACAAATTTCGCATCCCTAACTTTTCAGAAGTTTCACATGTAGAATGAAACCATCCAGATCGAAGATGGTAATCTAATTGAAAGAAATCTCCATGAATCTCAAGGCATCTACATAATTTTCAATAAAAAAAAAGGCTCTCTTCAGCAGAATTTTTTAAATAATAAATTTTGCAATAATTTAATTTAATTTAACTTAACAACAAATAAAGAGTATCATTTAAGATATTCCTCCCTTCAAATATCCAGTTTAGTCAGTGTCAATAAATGATTAATAAAAAATAGATTAAAACAAAATATAATAAATAGAAAAAAAAGTTTTTTGTTCATTTTTTTACTACAAAAAGCTACAAATCTTTTTTTATATCTTATGCACAAAATAAATTAAATCATTCATGAGAACTGCCATAAAAAGCACAAAATATCGAATTATTTATTATTATTTTTTACTGGCAAATGTCTCATTGATCGGCTGAACGTTTTTCAACGAGAATATCCTCCTGAATTTTGATACAATTAGTTGACGAAACTGCATATCAATGATTGATAACCGATTGCAGTCAAAAGAAAGTAATTGGTCTTGAAATCCTACAGAGAATATCTGCTGGAAACCTGAAATTGTCTCAGACTAATAATATATGTAAAGACGCTGTTATTGCAATAAAATTTACGTATTCTATCATTTTCGGTTTCGCTTATAAGTTTAAAAAGAGATGTGAATTTTCAAGTTTATGAATCGTACTGTTTATTCAAAAAATTCAAAATGAATTTAAAAAGAAAAAAATGATATTTCTTTTACACAACAATGCAAGGAAAAAAAGTATTGGAATTTTGCGTAATAATTAATAAAAATTTTGGGAGATTAAAAACAAAACAATGGCTTTGAAATTCTTTTATAAGTTAGATTCATAAGACATTTGAAATTATTTTTTGTTTATGGAGTACTTTGAAGTGTTAGAAATGACGCCTTCTTAAATGATATAGAAAAAATAACTTTTTTAAATTATTTTTTCATATAGAGTTAAAAAGTCAATTTTTCTATAAGAATTAAGATTTAAAATGTGAAAGCAGTAGAAAAATATTATTTAAAGTAAAATTTCGTCCTGCCACTTTTACCCCCCCCCCTCTTTTTTTTAAGTGTGTTAAATATGAAACAACGCAACGATTCAAAATGCTTGCTGATTGAAATCGGCGTGTGGATAAAGGTTTGCGGAAAATCAGCAGATGATTTGATCTTGGGAGGTCCGTCCTTTATTCGCCCTTCCCCTGAGTTACTGGGCCCCTTACCACCTTTTATGACTCGACTTCCGGGAAAAAACACTATCTGAAAAAAATGATCAATATCTTTCGCTTAAATAGGCAATTACTAAACACACGTGAAGACTTCAATATGTTTTTCCCACACCAATTTTTCTGATATTTGCAGTTTTATTTTGTTTTCGCCTTTTCAAGTTTTTGTTTGAAATAAAAAAAATTGTGACCAGAATAATCTTATTTTATTGTTAACCATATCTTAAATTGATAATTTTTTAAGAATGTGTTAAAAACCGCTGCAGATATATTCGATTAACAAATCTTGATTATGATTATTGTAGATTTAAATTTAAAATGTTTTTAAACTATAACTTAGATTACTTAATGTAAAAAAATGAATAACAATAAAGCTAAAACTTTGTTCTTGAATCATAGTCATCAATTGTCCCATTTAAATAATTTGCCTTAAAATAGGAAATAAACTCATTACTAATAATGCTACCTCTATCATTCCACCTGGCAGCAAATCAAATCGCTTTTTAATCAATTGCGGATTTATTTATTTCGTACTCATAGGCAATACACAGAATGAGACCACTTTTTCTGATAAATTGGTCAATTATTTTTATATTTATTTTGTTTAAGTTGATTTTTTTATTTCATTAACTAAATAGAAATACATTTTTTTATTGATTTATTATGACTCTAGATTTTCCGGATTCGCAACTGCACAACAGTATTGAGACAAATTTTTTAATTACATTTATTCATTATTCACTTGTATCCAAATCATTCCTCTATGTATGTCAGAAATATTTTCGATAATTTTTACGCAATATTTATATTACAGAAATACTATAATAGAAATAATAAGACTGACACATACGATAAATTGTTACTTATACTAGTATTTTGTAAATTTTAGAATTTGTATTTTTTAGTTACTTATTATGCAACTAGAAAAAGGAAATTCTTTAATTTGACCTGCTTGTGGCCTTTTCTCATCCTAGAGACATTAGGGCACTGCCTCGCTTGACTTGTCGGAAATTTTGTAATTTTTTGTTTGTAAAATTTGTAAATTTTGCAAGTTTATTTTAATGTGGGTTTTTTTATATATGATCGAATAAATATTCAGTTTAACTTTCAAATGGTTCTAAATAACATAAATAATATTTTGTTATTTTTATTTTGTTCAATTAATAAAGTACTTCTAAAAAATTATGAATAACAGCAAAAACGTTTAATTTTGTGTTCGTTGAATAGCCTTTTACTTCACTTGTTAAATTTGACATTATTATATAATCTATCACATAACATTAAAATCATGGTTTTTAATATGTACCAATGCGCATTTTTGCAAAGTAAAATTTAAGATCTTAAAAACTTTTTTTAGCCTAGAAACTAAGTATTTCATTAACAGCCAATTGTATGTTTTCAGTTTCAAACAATTATTTTATGTTTGCTCCGAGATTGAGGTGAAAATTATCATTTACCTGAAATTTTTCGTAATTAATTGTGGTTAAGGGCTCTTAAAACTTCATAAAGAATTAAATATAAAAACTGTGCGACGTAAAAGTAAATATGATTTACTTTTTCTTGTATATAGAAAAAAGTAAGTGCAAAGGAAGCAAATAAATATGGGTATAACAGCAAGTTTGTTATAATTTAATTTTAATACAGGTGTGCATTATAAAATATTTTTACGTAGCTATTTTTTTATTGTAAAATCAAATTACTATTTCCTTCAACTTAAAACTGCAAGGGAACAATTCCCCGTATTGACTCTCGTGACCTTAGCAGACACCTTGGAAAGATAAGAACGGGTATCATTTGATCCCCTGATCCTTCTAGGAAAGTAAAGGAAATACCAGGAACATAAAACATTCTTTTCTTGCATCCTCAGAGAATGCCCCATCTCCTTCACTGAAGGCGCAAAATCCTAACATTTCATTAATTACAAAATGTTAATTATCAAAATAAAAGCATCCTCAAATTGCCAATTTTAAATGTTAAAATAAATGCAATACAATTATTTTTTTAAATCTGGCATATTTCTTAATTATGTTTCATATAATTTTTTTAAAATTGTGTATATATATAATTATAAATATAATTACAAATTATAATTATATTTATAATATATATTATTTTGTTAATATAAATGATAATTATAGAAAAGTACAGAAATAATTCATATTTTAAAGGAAATATATAATTTCAAAATACTCTTCAAAAAACCATAAAAGTTTTAAAGATCGTAATTTGTAAAAATATTTTACTCCCTTTGTGTATTTTACCCTCTAACACATTAATCCAGCAGATGCTAGCATGAAACTCATTCCATTTATATAATTTCCGAAAAAAAAAATCTTACTGTTGCTTAATATTTCAAATATAGATTTAAAAAATAATTTACAAAAATGATACTATGTTTTGTTGATTCATTAAGAGTGCAACAATCAAACTAAGTCTGTTAGGCTCGTTTATATAATTCTCATAGCACAAAAATATGGTTCACAAAAATTTAAAATATAAAACTAATAACGCCCACGATTGGTTTTTGTAAATTATTAATAACTCTTTAATAAATCCATTGAGTTAAATACAATATTATTTATATTTGTTGTTTCCCTACAGATTACTGAAAATTGAAAGCTACTCTAACCAAAATGATAAATCAGTTAATAATTTAATACAGTTGAATTCAATAGCAGAAAAGGAATACCACATAAGAAATTACCATCCACAACGATGCGATTTTATCATTATCAATAAATGATAAATAGAAAGTTTTCTTCAAATATTTACTACAAAAAGATAGAAAGGTTTTTTTTTTTTTATAAATGTATCTTATGCATGAAAAGAGTTAAAAGGCTCTAGATGTCAATCGTAATAAAACATAACAATAAAATAAGATATTTAACTGCATCTACCCCTAGTAAAAGTTCACTCCTGAGTTCCCAAAGAATTATCAGACGAAAAAACGCATCAATCGATGTCAAAGATCCCATAGAGAACACCTGCAGTCAGAAATAACCCCCGAAGAAATAGGAGGAAACGGAAGAATGTCCCCAGCAGGAGGACAATAAACATCAAACCAGATTTTCAACTCCAGACCAGCCATTCTTCCCATCCCATTAATAGAACCGTAAAAGGGAAATGGAGAAATCTGTGAATGGATCACTTTACTCATAGAATTACAAAATCATTCGAAATCGCATATCACTGTAATTGATGCTATTCACAGGAAGTGTTTGTAAGAGTGGAGTAATTGCTTATTTTGTAGTATTTGTGATTTCTTGACTTCAGTGATTTCTTGCTTGACAATATGAGTATCCGATAGAGATAATTCTTGATTGCCCGTGAAGTAACCTCCTTTCGACATTCATTTTACCGGCGCCATCTGTTTGCAGAATATAGAACTAAAGTAAACATTTTAAGAAAGGATACTTTTTAATTTCAATTTTTTTCAGAAAATACTTAAATCCAATGAATTAATTAATTAAATGGTTGTGAGAAAAAAATCAAGCTTAAAACTTTATCTCAAATAGATAAATTTTCAATCCTACATTACTTAATAAATGAAATATTAATTATAATTAAAAAAGATTATTTATTCTAATTAGTAATTTTTAATTAAAAGTGTGATTAAAATAACAGTTATTTGGAACAAATATTTAAAAATAACAATAGCAAAAATATTTGTTATTAAAAAAATCGTGGATTATGCATCCTTAGCTTAGAATAGATAAATTGAAACTGTGTGGTGACATCTCAATAAGCCAGTAACATCCACAATACACCAGCGCTCGCTTTTGTCGAATGGATAAATGACTGGACTTCAAAACCCAAAGTCGCAAGTTCGATCCTTGGCGGAATTGAACCTACACATTGGCACAATTCACGCCCAAACCCTCGCCACAACTGCATCAGAAGAAATAAATGCTCTGCATTGAGAAGCGGACAGCCGATATCCATGGGCAGATACCACGAAAACTCAAGCGTGACATCAGAACGGAGTGGTTTCCTTTTTCTGTAGTTCGCTTCCTGAAACCAGAGGCGGATATGCAGACAAAAATGACATTTCCTTTGAGATGAATAAATATTGAATATCTAGACGGATTTAAAAAAACATTCTACCTTATCAAAGAGGCTCATCTTCAAAATAAGCACGAGCTTATGGAGATAAAACACTGTAATGTGTTCTGTTTAGTTTAAGGTATCCGTGTAAATGAGGAAAATTTTTGAAAAATTGGATTTTTCAAAAACTATTTATAGTTTTGGGATGTATTGTTGATTATAAATACTATGAATACAATATATATATATATATATATATATATATATATTGAGAAATAGAAAACGGCAAACTTTGCAGTACATTTTAATGACATTTGACACTCTACACAAAATGGTAAAACTGCAATCCTATTTTTCTTTGCACACAAGATATGAAATATCATGATGAATGAAATGAACCAAAATGTGAGAAACATTTTAAGATGCAAAGAAGCGATGGGGGAAAATAGACGTATGTATGCATTTTTTTCCATGAATTTACAGCTTCATTTTTCTCGAAACCCCTATAATCAAAAAACTATTTCACCAATAACAAAAGTTTTGGTTCCTTTCATCGGCCCTATTATTTAAAACACGCGCTGAAATTTGTATGTGAATACCTCATATAGTTTTTGAGATGTCATGTTATCGGCGGAGAATGTTTATGGACATTATTGTTTAGAGAAAATGGAAGACACATTTTAGCTGAAAAATATGTTTTCCTTAAAATCCCCCTGGATGATAGGTGAGGCCTTCCTTTTTCTAGAGAAGTTGAACTGTTTTGGAAAGTATGAACTACAAGAAATAAGAATTCAAAAATTTCATCAAAGGGGTCGATAATCTGTGTTTTTAACGTAGTCGGATAAATTAATTCAGTTATATCAAAGTCTAAAGGATTACTTCGGGACGGACCTCGCCGTTTTGAGCCATGGTCAGATGACGAGGAGCTGGAGACCCCCTTTCCACACTTCCACATCAGCTGGAGGTCATTTTGTTCGGAGAACCAAGACCCGCAAGAAATTGGTCCTTTGGTAAAATCGGGCCTCGAACCTGCAACTCTCCGGTTCCGAAGCCTTACCACCAGGCCACCGCGGCTCTCCTGACGCTTGGCAGTAAGGCTCGGTTGTAATCGAACACACATATCGATATTTTCCGAAATCATCGTTTACTTATAGCTATTATAAATTATTAAAGTACTGATTAATCAGAAGGTCTTCAAATAAAGGGAACTTTCATTTTCCTTTTGTTTTCAATAATCGTGTATAAAATATTCTCCAATAAAAATAGTTAGAAAACAATTGTTAAAATCCTTTTAATAAAGTGTGTCAGTGCCAAAGCAATGTTTCTTGTCATAACTTATCGTTTTTTCAATAATAAAACCATCTTTAAATTTTCATTTTTTTCACTGCCGATTTTTTTATATATGTTTATTTCATTTTTTTATTTCTACTCATATACATCTATACTAATATTATAAATGTGAAATTTTGAATGAATGTTTGTCACTCAATCATGCCAGAACGGAATTGAATGAAATTTGGCACAGTCAGGAATAGAACATGGGCTACTTTTTATGCGGGCTCATTTTTTATTCACGAAAAACCAACAATCGAATCAAAAATATGAGCCCGAATCCCGCCAAAGAGGAGTAAGGCACCAATTTTTTCCCCCAACAGTAATGAGGTTAGGCTTAGTGCGATTTCGCTCGATTATTTCAAACAATTCTGTTTATTTTCTTAGTGTTTGATGCATTTAAAATCAAATGTTGTTCATAAATCGATCTTTCGGATTCATTCCGAAGTACTTTTCAAGGAAAAGAAAACAGAATAAATTAAATTTAAAAAATGTCTAATCTGCATGGCGTGACACCAACTGGGGTAGGAAAGTCAGACGTAGGCGTTACACCAACGGGGCTTGAAAGTTTGCGAGTGATTGTCGAAAACTGTGTTTTTATTCAAATTAAAAGTTTAAAAATTATATGTATAACGCTGTTGTAGCTATCTCCATCCCAATCCATACATAAAATGGACCGGACTCGATTGATTGTTTTGGTTTGTTATTATTTGATAGCTTTCCGTGCACATACATCAAAATTTCCACGCGAACTGAGTCGCGGGTCATAGCTAGTATGTATATATGTTTGTGTGCGCGCGCATACGCGTAATAAACTGAAATCTACGATCGCACATTTCAAGTTATCGTGTGATAACATTATTTTTAAATCATTATTTGAGCCATCAACCAATACCTTCCTAAGTCATTCATCCGATTACAATGAAACTGGGTCAGCTTATTGCTTACATCTACTGGAGGGTTATACGGACAGTACAATTATCTAAAAACACACACACCTTTGAATCTTAATTGCATTTATTGAGCAAGGATTCATCTCCAAACAACTCGCTGAGGAGACAACAGATTCTGCGGAAATGCTTAATACAAGTGAAAGATTCATATTTTATAGCTATTGATCACAAATGTCATTGTCAGAGGTGACCCTTTTATGACAGATTATGCGAGAAAGTTTGGGTTAAACTAATCCGTGAGGTTTTAAATTGAATTAAATTTTAGCGTTTTCGCAGTCACTTCCAAAAATGTGTAGTACAAATCATTTTGCTCCATCTTCATTTTCAAAAATTATCGTTTCAACCATATTACCAATTTTATGTATAAATATGTTTTTTGTGGTTAATCAATTTTAAAAGGAAATATTTTAGTCACATTTTCTGAAATTAAATTTGAGAATTCTGGACGAATATGAAAAGAATCCCGAGATACCATCAATAGTTTCTTTCACTGCCATTCTGATATAACACTGAGCTTTACAATTCAAAAGAATACATAATCTAATTATATAAAAAAGAAAATTTTTGTTTCTTCTCATTTTATGCACTGTCGTCCCGTTCATCCCATTTCGATAAAATACTGCCAAATAATCGATTGATTGCACTTAATATTATTTCTTTCGGCTGCAGCAACGCACCGGGTACCAGCTAGTATATATATTGGTTGAATCAAAAGATCACCATAGCGCATTAAATATCCCTCATCCATAATATTATATGACCTTACATTAACTAATTAATATATTTGACTGATGCAAGGGTTATCAGTGTGCCCATATAAATTGCATTGTAAGAAATTCAGTGCGACGATCAATGTATTAAAAATCAAAGATGTATCCTATCATAATTAAAGATAAGTAAAGAAAAAATAAATATTTTTAATTTTCAAGTTGATATCTGATTTTTTTTTTTTTGAATAATTATTTCAGAAGTTGTAAGATAAAGTAAAATCGATCAAAAGTATTAAAATTTGTCATATATTTTAATTAAATGTTTTTTTAAAAATGTATTAAAAATTATATTCAAAATTATTACATTACAAATTATTTATTGAAAATTAATTTAAATGCATTAAAAATTATAAATAGCAGAAACATCACAGTTACATAGAAATGACCCCTAAAATAGCATGTTTCAACTTCATGTTATAAATGTCAGTAATGTAAAAGTATTTTCTTGAGGAAATCAGACATATAGTTAAAAATATAATTTTTTGAATATATTAATCCTAGCAAATCACTAAAGGTGGCAAGTATTTAATATATATACAAAAAACGCCAACATTTTTTTCCACTTTTAATTCATTGAAATTCTAATAACAATTTTAAAAAAAAAATCACTCCAAATTTGATACCTTTAATCCTTTGCATCCAGAAGAAAATTCTCACTCTTCATTCAAGATGGTGCATCATTTTGACATTTCATTTGTTTATTTTAATTGTTAAAAATGCTTACGAAATGGTAAGATGTGGAAAATAATTTGGAAAAATATGAATTAAAACAATCTACTAATATTATAAAAGTGAAAGTTTGGACGTTTGTGACTCCATCACGTCAGAACGGAATCGGATGAAATTCAGCACTAAGATAGATTATTGTCAGGAATAGAACCAAAGCTACTTTTTATTCCGGTTCATTTTTTATTCATTCAAAGCTCACTTTCGAGCCAAAAAGCCGAAGCCAAATCACGCAAAAGATGAGTACTGTTCCGTGTTTCTTTTCCCCAACAGAGTTGAGGTTAGAGTTAGCAGAATTTCGACCGATTATTTCAAACGATTCTGTTTATTTTCTTAGTGTTTGATGTATTTAAAATGAAATGTTGCGAAGGGATCGATCTTCCGGATATATATATGTATATAAATTATTTTAAATGGAAAGAAAACAAGAAATAAAAAATGTCTAATCTGCATTGCGTTACCTCAACTGGCGTAGGAAAGTCAAATATTTGCATTACGCCAACTGGCTTTGAAAGTTGATTGCTGGCAGCTGTGTTTCCATTTAAATGAAAAGCTTAAAAATGATACTGATCTAACTGTCTCCATTTCGATCCATACATGAAATGGATTGGACCGGACTCAATTGGCTGTTTTGTTTCGGGCACACAATGCAAATAAATGGCTTTTATGTTAGTTGTGTGTTTTTGTTATATTTTTTCGTGCATGCTTACACTTTTAAATATACCGTTTTTAGGTTGGGTTTCATTTTATAATTTGTCATTGTCTGATAGTTTTTCGTACATATACATCCAAATTCCCATGTGAACAGAGAGTAAGGTAATAGCTAGTTATATGTGTTCATTTCAAGTGAATAATTAATTACAGTGAATTGCTTTTCTGAATAAGGTTGGATAGTCAAGAGTCGATTGCATACTCAATACAGGATTTCAAATAAAAGGCAAAACTTTGAAGAAAATGAGCAAGATTATAACATGCTCCATAAATTATGAAAAATTATATGTATATATACATACATATATGTATGTGTATATATATATTTGTATGTGTGGGTGTATATATATATGTATTCATGCATGTATATATACATATGTGTATATTTATATATGCATGTATATATATATATATATATGTAGGTATGTATATATATATATATATATAAATATATGTAAATTAGCAATGTAAGAGAAAATAAGTATGGAAACGAAACAAAAAATGGGAAACTAAACTAAAAATTTCTTATTTGAACAAGATTAAAATTAAAAAAAAAACTATTAAAAAATTACAAAAGGTATTAAAATTACCATTGTATTTAGAGAGCACTAATGCTGCTACTACCAAAATACAGAGGAGTCTAAGTAAATTACTATATATATATATATGTGTATTATATGTATATTATATATATATATATATATGCATGTAAGTGTGTATATATATATATATATATATATATATTTTAAGCATCATTTTCATATTGATGCAAATAAAGATGCATAATATCTTGAAATGTAGAGTAATAAATAAATACAGACACAGATGTTGATGGCGTCTTTATTATGAAACAATGTATCAAAACAAATATTGTCCTGCATGTAGAAAGTCTGTCGTCACAATTAATAAAGATGAAATTAAAAAAAAGTTGGGAATTATTCAAAATGGATTCACACAATTTTATCACAGTTCCTTTATATTTGTATCAATGCACAATCTTGACTGCTTAAAAATTAGCAAGATTAAATCAGTCACAAGTACACATTCATACATACATACATTTGCTATTTTTTCTAAATTAGCATTTGCTAATTTAGAAAAAAGCATTATATTGTAAAGATTCCACACCAAATAATAGTAATTCAAAAAAATGAACATGTCACATATTTTTAATTACCATGATTTTGTCATTAGCCATTTTTCACTATGTAAAGTAACTTTAAAAATTATAAATAATTTAAATTCACAAATTACTTAAAAAATTTTTTTGTGTATTTTAATTAGAATGTCTATAAATTTTATAATTAAATATGTTAATTAACCAAATTACATGCTACTTCATAAAATTAATTTTTTTTCATTTACCTTAACTTTATATATATATATATATATATATATATATATATATATATATAAATTATGGGATAGAGCTCTCAAATTCATTGCCAAAAAGAAAATCAAGAATACAATTTACACTTATTTAAGGTTTCACAAAATGAGAATTAACACATTACTTTAGAAAATCACAAGCAATTTTTGTTGTTATTGTTGTTGTTTCAGTTAAAAGTAGATAACAAACTGAATCGATAATATCTTTTTTAATCAACATGAATCTCATTTTAGTCATACATTCAAGACAAAAGGTAGAGAAAAATTTCAACATGACCAAAAAAAAAAAATTATGCATTACAAAAGAGAAATGAAAGAAAATATGCATTATATGGAAGAAAAATGAACTTATACTCAAAATCAAATGGTGCATCTTTGTGGTGTCATTTTCAATAAGCATAATTCACAAACAAAATCACAAGCAAAATTTATTTGTTGTCATTGTTTCAATTAAGAAGCAGATAATAAATTCTGAATAAATATATTTTTAATTGGCATGAATCTCATTTTTAGTCATACATTCAAGACAAAAATGAAAAATTTTTTTTTTCACCATGACATATATTATATATATATATATGCATTATGAGAGATATGAAATAAAAATGAAATACATGAACTTATGCTCAAAATCAAATGGTACATCTTTGTATTTACGGAACATCATTTTGAATAAACAGCGTTTTAAAGAAATAATTTCACTTATTCACACAACCTATTCTACTATGCCTTTTTTCCAAGTAGGCAGCAAAACATGTTAACAAGGAGGGAAAATGATTTCAACATGACTAAATATGCATTACCAGACATGAAAGAAAATATGCATTATGGAAGAAATATGAACTTATACTCAAAATCAAATGGTACATTTTTGTAGCATCATTTTGAATAAACACAATTCACAAGCAATTTTTGTTGTTGTTGTTTCAGTTAAGAAGCAGGTAACAAAGTCTGAATAAATATGTTTTTTTTAATCAGCATGAATCTCATTTTAGTCGAACATTTGACACAAAAGGGAAAGAAAAACTTCAACGTGACTAAAAAAAAATATGCATTACAAAAGAGAAATGAAATACATGAGCTTATACTCAAAAATAAAATGGTACACCTTTGTAGTATCATTTTGAATAAACAACATTTTATCAAAGTAGCTTCACTTATTCATACAATCCATTCTACCATGCATTTTTCCTCAAGCCAAGCAGCAAATCATTTTAATACATGCCACGTCTTCTTGTGGCACGTCGACCACGTTGTAGAGATGACGGCCATGTGCTCTCTGCTCCCCGTCCCCTGCCATAAGCGGCACTGGCATACCTGGCACGTCTGACACGGGGTCTACCCCGCGCAGGAGTGGGAAGCAGCACAGATGGCAAAGCAGTGTCAGGCTCGGAAGCAGCACTCGAGGATTCAGCATCAGCCGAAGCAGCAGCGGGGGACTCGGTTTCTTCTTTCCACACAATGGGTTTCCGCTGGGAAGGGACCGTCAAAGTGTTGTCTGGATAAAGAGATGTTTTTCATAAAATATTATGATTCATAATTGTATATAAAATATATACTTTTCATTCCTTTCTTTTAAGTAGGAAAGAAAAATTTTCTTAGCTCAGAAAACTGATAACTATATCTACTTTTTCCATGCTTAAAATTCATTCAAAGCACTATATTTAATTTTAACACATTGTGTGAGGATACATTTCACAGCTTAATTGTACTGAAAAGTTAAATTTAGTTATTCATTTGCATCTCAGTAGATCAAAAATTATTTCATTTTTTTACAACTTTTCGAATTTTGTATTATATTGAAATACATAAACAAATATATAAATAACAACAATAATATTTTTGTAATCAAAAAATTTTTTTTAGTGGATACATTTATAATAGTATCGTAAATATGAAAAATCAAATAGAAATAGTAGTATATAGTTTTCATTTTTTCAAATGATGTTCTACATAAACATTTTAACATCATTAAAAAAAATGAAAAGAGCAATCATAAGACTAATCATGTTTTGCAGTTCAAATCATTTTCCTATATGAAGAGCCAAAATTCACTCATCTTCGCAAGGATAAATAAAAAGTGAATTTGAAATCTAAATCGATTTTTTAAATTCATCTTTCCGTTCTGAATCGACTGATGTAAAAACTAGTTTTTATTTGTATCAATTTTTCCAGAATCTATGTAGTAGACAAGAACATTTGTTTTCCTGTCTATACCATTATTTTTGTACCCACAAACAAACCACGTTGTTACACTAACCCGTACTAGCATGTGTCTCGCATACAATATATTAAAATGTTGAAGCCATTATTATAAAATAATAATAATCTGTGCATCAAATTCCCTTTGAATTTGGAGTTCAAATATCATAAATGTACTTTTGATAATTATTCATAAAATAATCCAAGCTAGGATGTTCTTAGTGTTGATTAGAATTATTAATGTGCATGCATAAATAAAATTATTTTATGCATATACTCAATAAATATACAAATATTATACATTAAAATGCTTCTTGTGTAATTAACTATGTAAGGTTTGTTTGTTGTTTAGATTCAAATTTAAATATTTAAAGTTTTAGGTTACATTGATTCAACAAGAAAATCAGCATAAAACTACTAGTTGTATTATTTACAAAAAAAATAAAGGAAATTAATACTTTTATTTAAAATTAAATTCATGGGAAATGTGACTTTTCAATAATTTTTTTTTAAACATATAATATTGAAACTCATATGTTATCAGTAGTTAACTAATACTTTATTTAAAATTAAGTAAGCAGGAAATTTGACTTTTCAATTACAAAAAAATCGTTTAAACATACAGCATTAAAACTCACACGTTATCAATAGCTATAGCACAAAATAAAATTGTTATTTCTCGAAAATCAAATGCTTAAACAAGTAGGTATCGAAATATACATACATAAATAAATAAAAAACAGACCATGTCTAAAATGACGTTTTATTTCGAAAAAAAAAAATTGACAATCCTTATTAAACTATAACAATAGTTAGAGTAAATTATAATTGTTCATATTCGCTTTCCTTCATGTATAAAAATTCTTGAAAACTGCACAAACAAAGTCTAAATATCAATGCAACAAAGTTGCAGAATATACACTGCTAGAGTGGCTCAAGAATATGTCAAAAGGACATCGATTTTGGCGAAGTTCCAAGAAGTATCAGCACTCAAATTCTGCTGAATAAAGAAAAGACATCGTGATTATCTTGAGTGCAAGCTACAAAGTGGTACATGTTTCGAGGATACAGCAAAACAATCAATAACAGAAAGTTACTCTACTAAAACAATAATACATGCAGGATGCTTACAATGAATAATAATTAATATAACAAACATAAAAATGCATCATACCAATACAGGAAAATAGCCAATCCAGAAAAAATATGCATAATTTTATTTAAAAAAAATTAAAAATTATATTTAATGTAGAAAAAAACATTAATTGAAATCACAAATAACAAAATGTTGCATAAATGATACTCAACAATTAGTTCAGCAATTTGTTTCCAACCCCTCGCCCCAATAAACAATTCTTATATATATATATTTTTAAATTTTCTTCAACTTTTTCATTATTTTTGTTGATAATAAGCCAACATTCTCGCATTTATATCCTCAGCATCCGCAATCGGGTTACAATTTTTCGAATCCAGCTCATTCGATGCAGTCAAATACGAGCAAAAAATCTAATACGATAGGCTAATATGATGACTTATTGGCATATCATCGAAAGGGATGAGTTTTTGTTTATCGACATACATATAAATATATTTTGTAAATAAATGTTGTAGTAGATCGATGGGGTTTTGATATGTTTGTTGTCATTGTGTGTATTCCAAATGGATGTGCGTCCTTCGATAAGAATGTTTTTATTTTTCATTCTGGTTACGGGATGTAACCACGTTTCAATAAATTTCAACTTATTCTCTAATCATCATTGTATGGATCTCTTTCTTAATAGAAAAATGCAATTTGCTATTTAGGCCATATTTATCTCAAGAAACAGTTCTTACAATATTTTGTTAAAAAATTATCTCCAAATTTTCAAAAGATTTTTCGGTAATCTTTTTATTTATTAGCAAATTTTGTCTTCAAAAATAAATACAGAATCCACGAACTAAAAATGAAAATGGAATAATACAGAGAAAATAACTTATAATCCATTAAAGAAAAAAAAAATCCTTTAATATAAAAGAAAGCGATTTATTTTAATTATCAGGGCAAACCCGAAAAAAATGTGTTTTTGCACCTACCTTTATTGGTTTGTTCAGGTTCCTGTGCAGTTTTAGCTTCATCAGAAGTTGGTTCAGTTTTCACATTTTTTGATTCTGAAGTCTCTGTGGCAGTTATGTTGCCTTAAAAGAAATTGACACTATTTGGAAAATTCTACTAAATACACAAAAGCCTTTCATACTTTTGATTCATCGTGCAAACAAGACACTCTTTAAAGTTATCAAATATGAAAATATAGAAATATGAGAAATTAGATGGTCCATAACTTCAAATTTATTGAGAAAGAAACCTTAATTTTCAATAACAATTTGGTAAGTAACTCTACTTTGTGATCATAACATAGAGTCATGAAGATTTAAATAAACACAAATCTCAGTACAAAGAAATAATAAATTTTATTTTGTAGGTACCTCAGCAAAAACAGAGCATGAAATCTCCTATTGTAGGTTTGAGTGAAAGAACTAGGTAAATAAATATTTGAATATCTTTAAAATATCAAAAAATTAACCTACTTATCCCTTTAAATTAATCAGATTTTTAAAAAATCCACATTATACACACACACACACAATATTGTCACAAAGATTTAAATGAACACACCATCAGCTTTAAGTTAACCAACAAGTTTATTGATTGAAAGTAGTGACTTGCCACTTTACAAGTCGAGAAGTTGTCCACGACGGGTGGGTATCAGCTTTTATAAAGGAACAGAATATTCGAGAAACAACTGATTTACATAATAAAGAGAGGTCTAGAATGTTAGAGAAAGAACATAAGGAAATAAACTAAAAATCCATGCTTTGGATGTAAGAGATAAACTAAAAATCCATTCTTTGGATATAATAGCCACGGCAAAGCATCAAATCATCAAACTCAGGGTTTAGATCAAATGCTTTAACCATTCGACCACTGAGCTTGAGGTAAACTTTCTTTGTGCAGCAATATACTCAATGAAAAATATTGAAGATATTACAAATAAACTTTTAAGAGATTGATATACACTAATCAAAATTCACTTCGAAGTTTCATAAAAACAAATCTCATAAACAGTTATCATCCTAATACTTTTATTAGGAATATAATCCTAATATTTTTGAATTACAGTAACTATAAGTAATAACGAAAATGCTATAACTGAGATCATACCAATATTAGAGAAACCTCATTCAAACATTTTTAATTGATATAGCAAATTGTTAATAAGTACTCAATTTAGAATTTAATGATTAGAAACACCAAACATGGGCATATCTGACATTTAAAATATATTGGTAAATATGGCACTTTTGTAGCACAAAACTCACAACACATAATTTTAAAATTCACATATATTTTAAACTATTGGAGTCTCAATTCACAACATTCTATTTTAAATCCCACTAAAAAATGAGGTAGATTGGAAATCCTTTGAACTAAACATGGACATAAGGGCCGTTGGGTTGGAAGAGCACTCGTCTCACACCTGAAAGGTTTCGAGTTCTGTCCTCATCTTGGCCCAAAACCGCCGTGTTGGCTCATGGCAGTGGGGGCACGTTAAATGCAAAGTCCTCTAAGTTCCCATCACAAATTATACCTCTGGGAGTACTTCTTGTAAACAGCCAATTACCTCGCCACCACTGAACATAGCCGTATCGACAGGTTTGTGGTGGTCGACTGCTGAATAAGTATTGTCTAACCTTACATGGACCGACCCATCTAACTATCGTTCCTTTTGGGGTGATCAATAGCTGCCTTCCTCCCCCATCTGCACTCTCTCAGACAGTTCGAATGAAACTGTCCATCTTTTACATCGCATCCTTCAAGGTTTTGAGATGACCTGGAACCATCAGTGCTGCACTTAAATCCTTATTGACAATCTTCAGGTTTTCCCTTCACTTCATGACCTCCACACATTCCATTGAACAGTGGTAAACCAAACCCATTTCTCCACAAATCTCAGGGGGTACTGAATCAGGGATGAGTCTGTCTCTGATTGGGATCTAAATTCTGACTTGCGGATGGATGAGTGAGTTCGACTGCCCCCTAGAAAGGGTTGTGTTTGAGTAAAATCTTCCTTTTACCTGAACGGTGCTCGTCTACAACGAAAGGCGTACACCTCTTTGTTAATTCGAAAGAGCCAATTCTTAATTAACTTGGTATGACCAAGTGGCATTAGATAGAACAGAACCATATGTACAAGGTGGCCAGAAATAAAACACCCCTACTCTGACCTCCATGGATATCGAACTACTCAGTGTAAAGGCTCAAAATTTTGTACACATACTATTCAAAATATGGGGAAACGGATTTCACGAAAAAAAAATTAGTTCCTGAAATCACCGATAGGTGGCGCTGCACAACTGGAACTATGATCAAAAGACACAAATAATAATAAAAATTAAAATGTTTATGCGGAATGGAATGCTTCCATGCTTCCTTTTTAATTTTTCTGCCCCTTATGGAAAATAAAAATAGTAAAGAAGCCATGTTCTGGGTATAAAAGAAGTTAAAAGGTGGGGAATGTCATTCTTATTAGTGATGGCTGTCACGCTGCCAGAACGCGCTTTGCTTGTGAAGTTGTTTTACGAGAATAAAGGAAATGCTCCAGCAGCACTTCGAGAGTTTCACCGACTTAAGGATTTGCGTAAGGGACCATTGCTTCCACAAGCTCTCAGGAGAATGATCGCTCGATTCGAGGAAACTGGACATCTTGGAGTTCAGCCTGGTCGAGGACGCAAACCGGTTCGTTCAGATGTCGTTGAAGATGTTGCCACCGGTATTGTTGAACAGTCAATGGATAATGTTTTAGGCTGCAGTAGTGCACGTGCAGTGTCACGACACTTGGGTGTTCCCTATAGCACAGTGTGGAACGTACTCAGAAAAATGGTGCATTGTTTCCCGTACAAAATCCGCCCTAATCAACAATTGCTGGCCACAGACAGGGAGATGCGACTGACCTTTGCATTGACATTTCTTGCTAGAGTTGAAGTGGATGCATCGTGGCCGTGGCAGATTCTGTGGAGCGATGAGGCCCATTTCCACCTCAGTGGAACAGTGAACACCCATAACTGTCGCATATGGGACACGACAAACCCCCGTACCTTCCAAGAGATTCCACTCCACTCACCGAAAGTTACAGTCTGGTGTGGATTCACAGCCACATTCATCCTTGGACCGTTCTTTTTCGAAGAGGTTACTTCCAATGGCCTTGAGACATGTACCGTGACGGCCAACAGGTACAAAAGGATGCTCGAAACATTTGTTGTACCCCATTTGCAGCAGCGCCAATGCCTTGACACCATTACTTTTATGCAAGATGGAGCACCTCCACACATTGGACTCCCTGTGCAACAGTTTCTTCGCCAACATTTCACCACTGACAGAATAATCAGTCGCGCGTTTCCGACAACTTGGCCATCTCGTTCACCGGATCTTAATCCGTGTGATTTTTGGCTTTGGGGACACTTAAAAAACCTTGTTTATCGAGAACGTCTGATAACCTTGGCAGATTTGAAAGAGAGTATCAGTCTGCATGTGAGAAGCATCTCAGATGACCAGTTACGATCCGCAGTTGAACAAGCTGTCCACAGACTTCACATTTTACATCTTCAGGAAGGGAACCATATTGAGCAGCATTCCCTGCATCGATAACGTCCTTGTTTCATGTATGCTTGGTACTTTCAAATAAAATGTGTTTAAAACGTGTTTTTGTGTCTTTTCAGCATACGTCCAGTGGTACAGCGCCACCTATCGGTGATTTCTGGAACTAAATTTTTTTTTCGTGAAATCCGTTTCCCCATTTTTTGAATAGTATGTCCACAAATTTTCAAGCCTTTACACTGAGTAGTTCGATATCCAGGGAGGTCAGAGTAGGGGTGTTTTATTTCTGGCCACCCGGTATATACTCTTCAAACTGCTGCAATGTCGATGGGTCACTAAATATTTTTTAACATTAAAAATAACAGTTTACCAGCATTTAACAAACTGAATTTTAAGTGTTAAAACTATATGGTACGTAGTTCTACACTTATTCACAAAACATTACTACTATGATATATATTTAACATAGAAATTTCAAATCATTCATAAAAGTTTTTCACCAGTTTCACACTTTAAATGGACTTTCCCACCGCCTCTCTTCAAAATATGCGCAGAGTAATTCAAGCACTGCTAAAAGTGGACAATATTCAGTATGAAAAATAACTCTTTAGCTAGCTTTTGGTTCCGGATAATGGACTCTTAGGCTGACCTAATGTATATTCGTTATTTTTCAAGTTTATTTATATTTATTTGCTTATATTTTATGTATTTATTTATTTATTTGATTACTTATATTTTATTTATTTATTTATTTGATTATTTATATTTTATTTATTTATTATTTAATTATTTATATTTTATTTATTTATTATTTATATTTTATTTTTTCATTTATTTCTCTTATTCTTTTACTTGTCTTTCCCTCTATGCTTTCATTTATCTTTAATGCTTTTATTTTCTTTCACTATGCTTTTATTTTATTTCAATGTTTTTTTTGGTGCTGCCTTTGGCTTCTTTTGCATCTCCTACATATGCATAAGAAAGTTATGTTTAAATAGTGAGTCTTTTCATAGCTGCCATGTCTTTAATATTAGTTTTAATAACTGTAACTGAGTGATTGATTTGTTTTGGAAATGCTGCGATTTAAATTTGAGTGTGTGTTCTGAAAAAATAAAGGAAATGGATGCAAGAAAACACCTGCTCATTTCACCCTGAGCTTTTAAAGGGATTTTTAAAACTATTCTCAACAAGCACAGTTCATAGGTGTGCTGGTAGCGCAAAAGAATATTACTTTGCGATAATACAACAATAGCTATTTAAATTCTGCTTTTTTAAAATTGTAAGCTTTTCAGCGGTGTAACACCACTTTCGGCACACACCTGATTATCATCAGAATACATATGAAATTCAGTATACATGCATATTTCAAAACATCACATAAAGTTAAATAAAAAGGCAAACAAAAATAAGGATTACCTTCAGATAAAGATAATTTTACTTCACTTTCAGTTTTATTAGCATCTTTGGATCCAAAAGAACCTTCATTGGTAGCTGAAGCAGCTTGCTCAGTTGTAAAAGTCTCTCTGAAACACAAAATTCATTATTAGAATAAAGGAACAAAAACAAACACATGTAGATAAAGCCACTCACAAAGTTTTGGAACGAACTACAATGAAATTTTATACAAAAATATGGGATGATCCAAAAAAAAAAATGTACAAAGCTAAAGGAAAATGCTTTATTAGCAACTAGCCACCTTTGGCGACCAGCTGGTTCGCCATGAATAATTGGTTCTAAAATTTTCAATTAAATCACATATTCATTAGCCTTGAAGTAACTCCGTGCATTGATTGGCCTGAAATTAATATTTTCTTTAAGATCATGGACGGAAAGTTCTAAAAGAACATGTTTTCCTAATAATATTCTTTAATTTTATAAATCAGTCAGTTTTAATTATTGATTTAGAAGACTGATCGATGTAGCAACTTTTATTTAAAATATTAATAAAAATATTTTGTAAAATATGGCTCACAGAGCAAAGTATGAAGAAATCTAAAACTTATTATTCATAAATGCATTGTTTGACTCAAACTACATAAAATGTAATTATTTACTTCATTTAGATCAAATTAATAGTATTAAACAATATATATGCCTATTAATAATATTTTACAAATTGCCCATTTGAAAGGAATTTGAATGCATATCCTGTATAAATAAAGATAATTTATTCAATTAATGATTTAAATATTGCAAACGATCATAGAATCCTTTGCTTTGCATTTATTTTTTTAGAACATATCACATTTTATATTTATTTTATTTTATCCAGTCACATGCTAAAAGTTGCATTTCTTTAGATTTATTTTGCGATGATAGTGTTTTTTATTCGAACTTCCGGCATTCTTTTATTTTATCCAGTCACGTGATAAAAACATGGTTATAATATTTCTTTAAAAATTCCTTAAAAATGGAAGCTTACGTTATAAATTAAAAAAACTGATAC
This sequence comes from Argiope trifasciata, assembly GCA_026543055.1. Classification (NCBI taxonomy): domain Eukaryota; kingdom Metazoa; phylum Arthropoda; class Arachnida; order Araneae; family Araneidae; genus Argiope; species Argiope trifasciata. Next base: position 1,053,101 of record JAPMOQ010005217.1, on the reverse strand, counting down.
CGTTAGAAAGCTTTTTTTTTTTAAATCTTTAAACTGATGTAAAAATCATGTTTGTGCAATAATATTTTCGGTAGTTAAAAGCGGAAAAACGTCGAAATTTCGCTTAAATTTTAATTAATTCAAATTCTAATTAAAAATTCGAAAAAAGGGCTCCGAGGTGCCCATTCCCGACCTCCAAGGTATACATGTACCAAATTTGGTAGCTGTAGGCCCAACAGTCTGGCCTGTAGAGCGCCAACACACACATTGAGCTTTATTATAAGTATAGACATATACAGAATACAAATGGTCATTGAGAAACATATATGATGGTCACTTACTCTATGCAATCACCAAATCTGTTGAGGCATTTATCACACCACTGCATTAATTTGTTTAACCCCTATTTTGGTAGTGCCAAGAGTTATGGCGAGTTAAGGGCGTGTTCATTCTTCGATATCGCCAATGTAGCGATAGTGTTGGCTGGAATTGTGCCAATGGCGAGGTTGAATTCCACCAAGGGTCAAACTCGCGAACTTATGATTTGCAGATGCATAACATATCCCATATACAAAAGTGATCACCCATGTTTAGTGGCAGTTACTGGCTTATTAAGATGTCACCACACGCGGACATCAACAGCTAAAAATTTATGGGCCTTGTAATAACTTTCATTGCTCATTTTTATTCCGAAATATTTCTGTTTTGCTTCTACTTTGATGAACAATAAAGAGCATAGAACGTACACCTAATTGTTGAAACGGAGGCATCCTGGCATCGGTGAGGAGCGTCTTCCCCATCATCTGTGAGTCATCCACTAGACCAGAGGTGTCCAAACTACGGCCCGCGGGCCAAACCCGGCCCGCCAAGTGATTTTATCTGGCCCGCGGAGGGTTTTAAAACATAATGATGTTTTCATTTTCATAAAGGTATATCGAAAAACTACGTGGCCAACAAAACGGAGTTGTTGTACTTGACCAAACACAAATGTCTATCGCGCTGTTAAGTTATAAGACTAAATAAAAATATATATTTCGGTAACTCAAACATAAAAGAAATTTTATACGCATGTGAATTTTGATGATAAACAGAGTCTTATTGTTTTGTTGTAAATAAAGCATCAGCAATTTTGAATAGTTCGCTTAAAGAAGCACTTAAGTTTTAAAAAAACAAATATCGTTTTGATTTCGATAACGTTTTCATGGAATTATTGCATGCGCACAGTAGCGTACCTAGAACTTTTGCCACCCGGGGCGGTCCCGTTGCTGCTGCGCATTAGAAGTTGCATGAAAATATTTCAACTTATATAAAATAATTATATAATTATACTTTGTTTGTTTAGTATTTTGTATTTTCAAGTTACAATAAAATAGTATTAATTAATAGTATTTAGTGCTACTTTACTCATAATGATATTTTTTAATTTGTATATACATGTGGCCCATATAACATGGATCTAATTTCGATCCGGCCCATGTCGCGAAAAGTTTGGACACCTCTGCACTAGACTAAAGTGATTACCCATGTTTAGTGGCTGTTACTGACTTATTAAGATACCTCCACAACATTACTTCCCTGCCTATACCAGACAACGTTTTGAATTTAAAGAAAGGACTTCACCAATCAATCTTTATATTTACAAATGAGAAATAAGGTATAAAAGAGAAAAAGAAACAAACTAAATACTTGCTGCATGCATTCATATACATGGCAAAGCAATATTTGAAAAAAGTAAAACTAAAATAAAATATCCAATTCTCAAAGCTAAAAAAAAAAAAAAAAAAAAAAAAATATTACATAAAATGCTGAAAACAAATGCTTTTAATATTTTAACTAAATACAAAATATTGATCGTTCTTTATACCTTATATGCATACATATATGTTGTAAAGCAACATTTAAAAATTAAAACTGTAAAATAAGATCTCAGACCTAAAATATATTATATATATATATATATATATATATTACACAATATGCCGAAAACAAATGCTTTTAATATTTAACTAAAAATACATTGAATAGTCTTTACACCTTATATGCATACATATACGTTGTAAAGCAACAGTTTTAAAAAGTAAAATTGTAAAAACAAATATCTAATTCCCGAATCTAAAAAAATAAATATTACATAAAATGCCGAAAAAAATGTTTTTAATATTTTAACAAAGAACAAAATATTGATTATTCTTTATACCTTATATGCATATGTCTACGTGGTAAAGCAACATCTAAAAAAATATAAGCTGTAAAAGAAAATATTTATTCACTTACCTATAAAAAATTAAATATGACATAATATGGCAAAAACAAATGTTTTTAATATTTTAACTAAGAACAAATTATCGATTATTTTTTATACCTTATATGCATACGTTTACGTGGTAAAACAACATTAAAAAAAAGTAAAACTGTAAAATAAAATATTAAATTCTCAAACCAAAAAATTACATAAAATGCCAAAAACAAATGCTTTTAATATTTAAGATAAAAATACAAACTATCGAATAGTCTTTATACCTTATATGCATACATATATGTGGCAAAACAACATTTTTTAAATGTAAAACTGTAAAATAAAATATCTTATTCTCAGACCTAAAAATTATAAACATTACATAAAATGCCAAAAACAAATGCTTTTAATATTTACGCTAAAAATACAATCAAATATTCTTTATAATTTAGACTGAATCATAAAAGGGACAACACTTACATTGTAGCAATGCTGGTTGTTGCATCTAATGATTCTTCGACCAAATCCACTTTAATAGATGGAATAGCAAGTTGACTGCTTGTCCCAGTAGTTTCCGTTGGCAATCCAGACATAACATCTGGAACAGTAGCTTCAGCTATTCAAAAGTTTAAATTTATTATAATAATGTATATATAAATTTTCAACAAGCAAAATAACATTGAGAATGAATTATGTACAGAAACAAAACAGATTTAATTATTGGGTTAGGGAATGAGTTCGTAGCGTTTTAATATTTATGTTGTTGTACAACGATTGTTTTGCTGTTTGACAAAGTGTATAGTATTCATTCGATAGAGCTCTTTCTGCTCCATAAAACGGTGCTAATCGTCTTTTTGGGTCATTTGATTTTTAATTAATTTTTAGACATAGAAATGGAATATCCAGGAGGTAAAAATCAACAGTTTCAACACCTTCTCTTTTTTGTTGTTCCTCGAGTCCAAATAAGCTGCTGAAGCAGCACGGGACATTTGCAGCGTATATGGAGAAAGTGCCATAAGCAAGTCTGCACCAAGGAAATGGTCCATCCAAAGAAGACCATGATCTGCACTTGGGGGGACTGGGAAGGCATGGTGTTCTGGGAAATGCTCGAAAGGAATGTTACAGTCATCAAGGAGATATACATAGTTCAGCTACACCACATGAAAGAGGCTATGCGACTGAAAAGACCCCATTGACAAGGTCAAACCATACTCCTCAACAACAACGCCAGGCTCCATGTTGAACAAGTCGTCAAAGCGGCACTTCAAGAGCTCAAACGGAGGTCCTTCAGCACCCCCCATATTCTCCAGACCTTGCGCTGTCGGATAACTATCCCTGTCGAACCATATCAGGAGCATTACCTTTGACAATAAAGAGGGTCTTAAAAAACAGACCGGGCGATTTTTGGCGGAACGGCATCGACAAATTGATAGAGAGGTGGGAAAAGGTTGTAAACAGCAGCGGCAAATACATAATCGATTGTTATTACTAATGATTGATTTTTTAAAAATAAAAGTCTTTGATAAAAATGCTAGGAAGTTATTCCCCAACCCAATATATTAAAATGAAAAACTAAGCGAACTGTAGGATTCAGAGCAATGATTATTAAATTCAAATTCTTAGTAAATGAGCACTTTTAAAAGTGAGAATTTTCATAACATTATTATGTGTTGGGTGTCTAAAAAAGTTTGACAAGTATCTACTTCCTAAATATAGCACCTAGATATTTCCCAGTACAAAGTCTCTGTATACAAAATTCAACAAATTTTTAATTTTTATGCAACCCCAGTAGTGTAAGTGTCAATTAATAGAATTTACATTCATCTAAGCATATGAAGTTTCATACATTTATCTATAAAATTTGCTGAAATAATTAAAAGGTAAATGTATTGATGTAGACAACTTTTGCATATTGTTGTTTTATGTTCAAACGTGTCTACTATTAAATACTTTATGAATAATACAGATCTCAAAATATTAAGTCTATATCATTTGAATAATTGAAGTGCTTGAAAAAATTGGTTCAAATTGAGTATCTTTGGTACTTGATATACAATTACATGCTATAGAAATCATCTCTTTTTTAAATGTCCCCTGTTATACTGAAATATGTTATTTTTAATGAAAATCTAACATCAAGTACACAACTACGAGCAAAGTATTTTATTTCCATGTTTAAAATAGGCCACTTTTCTGAAGCTTCTAGCATCAAGACTGCCATTCAAATCTGGGAAAAAAGCTCCCATTGTGCATATAGGCTAGATATGAGTAAATGCAAAAACAATTTATTTAATCTCCTGATTTGTTTAATACTCATTCAGAATTCACAAATTTAATTTTGGAAAATGTGACTAAGATATTTGCTTTCAAAATTGATTATAGAAAATATATTTATACCATAAAATTGTTAACATGGTTTAAAACATAATATTTGAAAAATTAAGACGGTCCGAAATTATTTGTATTAGCATATTTTTGGCAGTTACTGCAGAAAACGCTAAAATTTAATTAAAATTTTAAACCCTCAGATCCTCCCCCAAACTTTCTCTCATACTCTGTCATAAAGTTGTTACCTCTGAGAATGACTTGCATGGCAATTTTGGACTATAGATACAAAATATGAACCTTTCACTTCGATTTAGCATTTCTGCAATCTGTCTCCTCGGCATTCTTATTGGAGATTAATCCTTAGTCAATAGATGCAGTTAAGATTCGAAAATTTTTATAAAATTTTTTAGATAATTGTACTATTTTGTGGGTGTAAGCAATAAGCTGACCCAGTTTCATTGCCACCGGATGAATGGTTTAGGAAGGCATAAGAGACATAATGATAACCATTCATTTTTATTCATATAGATAAGTTTTCGCTCAAATCATACCTGGAGGAGATACTTGTATAGGAGTTGAAGGAACCGTCCTACCTCCTTCATCAAACTGAGATAAGTCCATTCTAGTGTCATCCACTCCCAAAGCTAAATCAGAAATATACAGAAAATAAAATTGCATTGTCAACTTTTTCATTCAAAGTAAGGCAATAAAAATCACATCAGTCATAAAACATTTCTTTACAAACAATAATTTAATTTTTATTGAATTCAATCCAATGTCCATCTGTACCAAATCTTTGGGCAATTACTTCAAATTGAAATGAAATTTTAAATTATATATATTTCATCGAAAGATTTTTAAATATAAAATCTAAATTGTATTAATACCTTCATTCATTTTTAGAGTTATGAGCCTATATTATACACATATACATACATATTATATAAAATATATAGTAATCAACCATAAAAGCATTAAATAATTAAAACCAATTTCCAGATGCTATGGCGAGATTTCTTCACTTGTTGCTGGTGTGTTCTTTCCCTTTTTGTTTCCTTAATTATTGGGTAGAATATGAAATTATTGGTTGAAAATATTCTTATGTAGTTTTATTTTATATATATATTTTGGCGATGTCTTTAGTACTGCTTTGTTTTTTGTGTCTTTGCTGTTAAAATTGGTGTATCTCTTTTGCCTTGATTTTTGGAGGAATTTTCAGGTCACGAGGGTCTACACTATTGGACTATGTCCAATTCCTCACAGAAAAAATCCCTTATTTTGAATCCTTGCCCGAGAGTAACCTTTCAAGAAGTCAGATTCCATTTCTATTTGTTGTAATTTTGGTTATGTTGCATTCCTTTTTACTTGGCTTATATCTCATTTTATCCAGGGAAGCTCTCAAATTAAATGCATATGAAAAAAGTAATAGAAAGAAACAAATTACATACACAAAACATACAGATTCAAATTTCACAAACTAATTGCACCACCATTTACCAATGTAATAATGTGTGCACATTGAAAATGCAAATGGACAATCTACTATAGATCAATAAAAGATAAATTTCTATGAATTTCAAACTGGACACCCTTCATTACTCAAATATAACCCACTTTCTCCATTAGATAATTGTAATTACTGGCCCATTTTTCTTTTGATAGCATTAACATCTCTTCTACTAGTAGCATTTGCTGCTAAATTTCTTTACCTAATCTCTCTCTCCGTGGCTTTCAATGTTTGAATATGAAATTTAGTTTCCTTTACATATTAATTTTTTACAATGATGTGCTGCTGACACCTTGGCTTAGGAGTAGCGTGTCTTATGATTGATCGTCATTCTTTTTCTTCCTCCAAAAAGGTCATTCAAAAGGTTCTTTCTAATAAGCAACATCTCCGGATTCTTCTCCAATCTCTGAAGCATTACAACATTTATTGAATTAAGACTTTTGAAGTTAGGGAATAATGGCATCTATTGCCAAAAATCCCATCCTCAACCCATTTCAACCAACCAACTTTCCTAGTGTTCTGTGCGTCCCATGTTCAAGTTCTGGTTGTTATTCTGTGTTCTATCAGTGAGTAGTGTGAGTGTGCTCCCAAATAAAAAGGGTTTGTGCAAGTGAATGTGAAGCATGAAGTAGCTAAGCCGTACTCTTGGCCCTAGTTGGCGGGTACTGAAAAACAAGGCTGCTCATTTAGGGTTAAAATTTCTGACAGCGATCAGGCTTGTCAATGACAAGTGCCATTAAAAAAAAAATTGATGTTTCTATAAACAAAGAAATTAACTTAATGTACTCTGTATCTGAGAAACGCCTTATATTTTCCCTCCACCCAAAGAATATTTACTATCGAAAGTCTCTATCAAACTTGAAACTCTTAAGTGAAGCGAAACCATATTTTATGTATAGAATCATACAGCTATTACAAAATGGATGAAAGTACGCTTTTTACAGCTTTATTGTTTATGAAAGCATTCAAATAATTGGCAAACAAATTTTTTTTACATAAATAAAGGAGGAAAAAAAAGCATAGGATATACTGCAACTATATTGTATTTAGATAATGCGCTATAGTTCTGATGGTTGAGAGGGTGTATATAATTACTTGAAATATAAGCTAAGAAGACAGACTAACACTTTGAATGCAACGGCAATTTTCAGAAATCTGGCCTAAAATGACAAATTGATTTTAATTACATTTTTTGATCATTTTTTAATAAATTATCGGTTTATGCAAGCCAACATTAAGTGATATTTGAAAAGACGTACGTGTAACCAAATTTCTTTGAAAATATATCATTGTTTAATTGAATTAAATTATTTTGTTTTGTAGATGTTTTAATATCAGTCTTATTTTATATTAAACAATTGTGCATACAACAAAAAAATCGGTATTTTATTGATAATATTAATAAATGAATAATTCATTTAATTTTATTGTTTAAAAATATTTGATGTGGCAAATCAACATCTATTATGTATTAACATGTTAAATGCCTCACCAATTTTCAGAAATCTAGCCAAAAAGGACACTCGCTTATTTTTATAATAATATTTTTTGTTCGTTTTTTAATAAGTTTTCTGCTAATGAAAGCCAGCATTGATCTTTTCCCTGAAACCATCTTTCGATATTAGCACTGACATACCACAAGTTTATTTCTAGCTGCACAAAATATAGCAAGTAAACACAGTACGAGATAAATTGTAGTTGCCGTCTTAGAAACGAACTCAATCTACGAGTTACCTCATATTTGGCAGTTAAAGTGTTAAAACTTATCAGTAAGGGAATATATTATATACGAGGGCCGTTCAGAAACTAACCTCCGGTTAATTGAAAAAAATACACCAAGTTAAGTAAAAATATTTTAATATATACATCTTACAACTACATCTTTGCACTATTTTTCGACATAGTCTCCATTACGATTGAGGCACTTATCGTATCTCTTCACAAGCTTTGAAATTCCTTCTGCATAAAAATCACCCGCTTGTGCCTTGAGCCAGCCTGTGACCGCATCTTTGAGCTCTTCGTCGTCATCAAACCGCTGGGACCCGAGCCATTTCTTCATATGCATGAAGAGGTGATAATCGCTTGGCGCCAGATCTGGGCTGTAAGGTGGATGGTTGAAAACGTCCCACTTGAAGGACTCAAGAAGGGCTGTTGTTCTGCGAGCAGAGTGAGGACGGGCGTTATCGTGCAAAAAAACGATACCGGAAGTCAGCATACCACGGCGTTTGTTCTGTATAGCCCGTCGTAATGCTTTTAGTGTTTCACAGTACACGTCTTGATTAATGGTCGTCCCACGTTCCATGAATTCAACCAACAACACCCCTTTGGCATCCCAAAACACCTTTGCCATCAGTTTTCTGGCAGAAAAATCTTGCCGGGCTTTTTTTGGTTTGATAGGCGAATCTGAATGTGCCCACATCTTTGATTGTTCTTTTGTCTCAGGGTTCACGTACTTAATCCAGGTTTCGTCACCGGTCACGATTCTGTTTAACAATGGTTCTCCTTCGTCCTCATAACGTGACAGAAAGTCTAATGCAGAGGCCATTCTTTGAGTTTTGTGGTGGTCGGTAAGAATTTTCGGCACCCATCGTGCACAGAACTTACGGTAACCCAATCTTGCTGTGACTATCTCGTACAAAAGAGTCTTAGAAATCTGTGGAAAATCAGTAGACAACTCCGCCATTGTGAAACGTCGATTTTCACGAACTTTTGCATCAACTGTCTGAACGAGTTCGTCAGTCACCAATGATGGTCTACCACTCCTCTCTTCATCATGAACGTTTTCTCGTCCACTTTTAAATAAACGTACCCATTCACGGACAACTCCTTCACTCATAACTTTTGGTCCGTACACGGCACAAAGCTCACGATGAATAGCTGCTGCAGAGTATCCTTTGGCTGTAAAAAACCTTATAACAGCACGCACCTCACATTTGGCGGGATTTTCTATTGCAGCACACATTTCAAACTGCCACAAAAACTAAACTAGCTCAGGTACGATGTTCACTCGACTACGGCTTGATGCCGACTGACCTGCTGAGTGCGTGAATGCACAGATGGCGCGCTACTCCCCCCACTACCCGCACTGTGACCAATCGGAGGTTAGTTTCTGAATGGCCCTCGTATATACTAGACGCCTTTGGCGACCAGCTGGTTCGCCAAGAGTAATGGGGTCTAAGATTTTCAATTAAATACTTATGTGCCTTGCTCTCTTTATAATTTCTCTGCCAGATATATTTAAACTTCGAAAGTCACGTAACACTGATTTACTAAATTAATGATATAGATGTTGCAAACGATCATAGAAACCTTTGTATTGTATTTCTTTTTTAGAAAACATAACATTTAATATTTACTTAATTTCATCCAATCATGTGATGAATGTTACATTTTTTTTTCGATTTAATTTGTAGTCATGGCTAATTTATTTTTTAATTTGAACTTCTGTCAATATGATTTCAACAGTTTAATAAAAGCTTTTTTTTTTCCCCTTTGCTCGTTCATTATTTATTTTAGAAAATGTCACATATTATATTTCTCTTATTTTATCCAGTCACGTGCTAAAAGTTGCATTTCTTTAGATTTAATTTGCAAT
>JAPMOQ010005217.1:968643-1043356 GCA_026543055.1 Argiope trifasciata | reverse complement strand
TTTTTTTTTTTTTTTTTTTTTTTTTTTTTTTTTTTTTTTTTTTTTTAGTTTGAGCTTCCATCAATAGGATGGCAACATGCTGATAAAACCTAATTTTTCCCCCTTGACGTGCTCGTGCAGATTAAATTTTATTGTTTTGTCCGAAATATATTGTTGTAAAACACGGTTAAAATATTTCTTTAAAAATTCGTTAAAAATAGAAGCTTAAGTTATACATTAAAACAAAGATGCCATTAGAAAGCTAATTTTTTAATCTTTAAATTGATGTAAAAATCATGTTTGTGCGATAATATTTTCGGAAGTTATAGCGGAAATTAGTTGAAATTTCGCTTAAATTTTAATTAATTCAAATTCAAATTAAAAATTCAAAAAAAGGACTGCGAGGTGCATATTCCCAAGCTCCAAGGTATTCATGTACCAAAATTGGTAGCTGTAGGTTCCAACGGTCTGGTCTGTAGAGCGCCAACAAACACACACACATTGAGCTTTATTATAAGTATAGATATATATCAAGAAATCTCCAAATTCTGTCAATCTCAGACTTTTTCAAACATGTTACTTTGATTGTAATGCAAAATAATTGTAAATTTTAAGCAGATTTCTCGCACAACGTGAAAATAAATCTTGGTACAACCTGTTGTAACTGTGCTATACTTTAATTATAAAAAAATTTCGATCTTAGAGAGTATACATTTTATATTGTTTTAAAGTAAAAAGAAATATTTTAAATATCCATAAAAATTTCAAGCTACCTGAAAATTTTTTAATTAAAAAAACTAAATAAATTAGAATTCTTCTATATATTATTCTATATATTCTATATCATTATATTACAACATGAATTATAATTCTTATTGTAAAAATTTTAAACTTTTATAAATAGAAATTATTAAACAAATTTAAATTGGATTTTTTTTTATTTATCCCACATTGAAAATAAATACTTTAGGGTATCCGACCACACTGATTGAAAAAAAAAATCCCAACACCAAGAAAAAATTATTGTACAGTAATGAAATTTTAGGAATACATTTGTGTAGGTAACATATTTAATTGATTAAAGTTTCAAGATCACAGGTAGAGCCATTGGCGAGAAAAGCCATTTCAAATGTGAAATGTTGGTTTGGTTTGGTTTGAAGTTTTATGGCACAAGAACCAATATGAAGGTTATACTGCGCCAAACAAGTTTAATTCTGATTCCAAGTTTGAAATGTTGGTACATTAGTAACCGGTGTAACCGCCAGAATTTTGAATGCAAGCATGCAAACGTGCATGCATTGTGTCATACAGGTGTCGGATATCAGTTTGTGGGATGGAGTTCCATGCCTGTTGCACTTGGGAGGTCAATGCTGGTTGTGGATGACGCTGGAGTTGTCGTCCAATGATGTCCCATACGTGATCGATTGGAGAAAGATCTGGTGATCTAGCAGGCCAAGGCAACATGTCGACACTCTGTAGAGCATGTTGGGTTACAACAGCGGTATGAGGGCGAGCGTTATCCTGTTGGAAAACACCCCCTTGAATGCTGTTCATGAATGGCAGCACAACAGGTTGTATCACTAGACTGACGTACAAATTTGCAGTCGGGGTGCGTGGGATAACTACGAGAGTGCTCCTGCTGTCATACTAAATTGCTCCCCAAACCATAACTCCAGGAGTAGGCCCTGTATGTCTAGGCCGCAGACAGGTCACTAGCAGGCGTTCACCTGGCCTCCTTCTACCTAACAAACAGCTATCGCTGCGACCAAAGCAGAACCGGCTTTCATCAGAAAACACAACAGATCTCCACTCCATCCTCCAATGAGCTCTAGCTTGACACCACTCATGTCGAAAACGGCAGTGGTTTGGAGTCAGTGGAATGCACTGTACAGGGCGTCTGGCTCGGAGCTGTCCTTGAAGTAACCGATTTGTAACAGTTCGTTGTGTCACTGTGGTGCCAACTGCAGCTCGAATTTCAGCTGCAGATGCAGTACGATTAGCCACAGCCATACGCCGAATACGAAGGCCTTCCCTATCAGTAGTATCATGTGACCGCCCGGAACCTGGTCTTCTTGAGGCAGTACCTTCCCTTGACCACTGCCGCCAATACTCATTCAGTGGATACATTCCTGCCAAGTCTTTCAGCAATATCGCGGAAAGAAAACCCACCTTCTCGTAGCCATACAACACGACCTCGTTCAAACTCAGTGAGCTGTTGATAATGGCTTCTTCATCTTCTCAGAGGCATCCTTGACTAACATTAACCCACTACGTCAAATCTCAACTGTAAATAACGATCACGAACCTTACAGCGCTTATTTAAAGCAAACCTCATTTGCATGTTCATAGTGTTGCTACTAGCGCCACACTTACACGCGTAGCTCGACATTTGAATTGACGTCATCTTTCAGATGTATAACCACGCCTACCAAATTTCGTTTATCTAGCACAGCTCCTTCCTAGTGTTGGGAATTTTTTTTTCCATCAGTGTATGTTCAAAGAATTTTTTTTAATTGGATTTTTTGAAACTAGTAAAATTGTTTTTAGATATATTGTGAATTATAATAAAAAATACTATAAATAAAACAACATTATTAGAAAATATAATATATTTTGAGAAATAGGAAAACTAACAATAAATTTTAATAAAATTGAACCAAAACGCTTTACACTCTACACAAAATGGTAATGCAGCAATCCTATTTTTCTTTGTTAAAAAAATTATTCGTAAAAATACACATATATGTGCATTTTTTCCATAAATTCACAACTTAATTTTTCTGAAAACGCCTATAAATAAAAAAGTATTTCACCGACAATAAAACTTTTAGTTCATTTCATAGTCCCTTTCATTTAAAACCTGCGCTGAAGTGTTTATATAAATATTATGTAGGTTTTGAAATATCGTGTTAATGGGGGAGAGTTTTTCATGACAATTAAAATTGAAGTTAAAAGACAAATTTTAGTTGAAAAAATATGTGACCCTGGATGATAGGTGAGGTCTTCCTTTTAATAGAAAAGATAAACTATTTTGGAAGGAGGAAAGTCTGAACTACAAGAAATAAAAATTTTTAAAAAATCTCGTCAATGTGGTCGATAACCAGTGTTTTAACTAGTCGGATATCTTGAGTTAACAATCTGCAAACAGATTAAATTGTTCTGTTGTAAGAAAATTTTAACGCAGTAATTGATATAATATAAGATTATTAATTACCATTACCTCCTTGACTTGCTAGTTGAGATATACCCTGCTGTGTCGGTGAGTTGTCAGAACTGGAGAAAAGGAATCTAACTTGAGGAACATGAGGAGAACTAAAATAAAAAAATGTTGTATAGTAAATACAATACAATTCAATTCATAATAGAACATAAGCCTCATTAAATGTAATAAAAAACTATGCATAAATGAAGCAACTCTCCACTGTGGAACGATTTTTGTACCTATATTTATTATTGTAAATTTGTAGTTTAAGAGGTGGTGGCAACACCACATTTTGCTATCTTAAAGTTTTGATTATTTCAAGCATATTTAATTAGTATTGTATTTTATTGTAAATAATTGTAAAATTAATATTTTAAAAAAGTGGTGGCAACACCAATTTTTGTTATTGCTTATGTTAAAGTGTTGGCATCATCGTCCGTTCTGTTTAGAATTCCGAAAAATAAAAAGGAAGAAGTTGTTTTATGGCTAAGAAGGTCCATGTTAATTTTTTCCCCAAACCTCTTCCAAGTAACACTTGTTATTTTACCGTCATGCAATTAATTAGCCAGTTCCGATGCGAGGTGGAGTCTGGATTTATTATGTTAATGTCTACAGCAAATTTACATGCATGATATATCTTTATTTTTGGTTCTTTGGTTATAAATGTTATATTGCCGCATTGAAACAAAGCATTGTCTAGTCTGCATAGCTGAATAGTTATGATGCTAGACTCATAGTCAGGAGTTCGAATCTCAGTAGACTTAAACATTTTTTTCCTTGCTCTTGGGTTCCAGAAGATTCTGGATCTTTCCTTCATTTACCAAATGAGTGCTCTGGACTTTCCTCACTGTCTCCAGAAAGGTATTCTGTAACTTTCCCTACCTGTATAAGAGCTGAAGATCTCTCAGTCACAGTGTCCTTAGTTCAGAGTTGAGCTAATAAATAAATTTAACTCTACTTCCTGTGTCTTCTTGAGTTTGATCTATGTATGTGACAATATTTAATCTAATTTTGTTCATTTCATTTGTGGTTTAGTTGTAGTAGCATTGGCACTCTCTAAATACAAGATATATTTTATTATAAAAGTTCAGTAAATTTCTCAAAGTTCATATTGATTGTTTTTTTACCGTATTCAGAGTCAACAGTTATTATGTAAATGTCTAGTGCAAATTAGCTTGCACGACATAAAGAAATATTCAAATGGGAATGGGCATTTATTCATTTAAATATTAGAATTGAATATATCTTGAGAGTTTCATTCTAAGGATTGATAATAAAAAAGCTAAAAAAATATAGAATAGTTGTTTATTCTTAAAATATCTGATGTATGTCAAATCAGCTCTAGTAGGCTGTTGACCAATTCTTCCTTAGAAAGTCTAACCCAGAATGTAATCAGGTGAAGCTGAATTTTTACAGCAATTTTTACAAGTGCAATGGATTTTTTTTTCAATCACTTTAAAAGTGAAAAGCAAGATTTGGAATAAATTTTCCTAACTTTAACAGATCTCCTGAATTCCCTGACCATCTCCGTTTCTTTAAAATTGACTGCGAACCTTGATAATTATATAACTTCAAAAATTTCACACGTTGAATGACACAGCAATTTTCAGAAATCTGGTCTAAAATGTCACTAACTAATTTTTATAATATAATTAAGTATATAATTTTATAAATTTTTATTTTCTATTATATTTTTATTATAGTATTTTTTTATTCCTTTTAATATAGTTAAAATATAATTTTTATATTATATTTTACTGTCTTTTTTTTATTTTCTGTTTATGCAAACCAGCATTGATCTTTTTGTTCTCTTCCCAGAAGCCGTGCATTGATATTAGCACTGATATACCACGAGTTTATTCATAGTTGTGCAAAAATGGCAAGTAAACACAGTGCGAGAACTCGTTGTCAGTCAATGTATTAATAGCATTTGAGACTGGAAAATTAAAATCTGTTAATCTCTAAAAAAATTTAAAATCTTTAGTACACAGCCACATTATTTGGCAGTTTCAAATCCCCCCCCCACTCAACATTTATTCCTCTGTATTTTCTCATACAAAAAGTATACAGAAAGCATTATAATTATAAAAAAATTCGTACTTGAGTGTTTAGTTTGAGTGCAAGTTTATTTGTAGCAGCACAAAAATGGAAAGTAAACGTAGTACGAGATAACTCGTAGTAGGCGGCCTAAAAAAGAAAGCAATCTACGAGTTATCTTGTAGTAGGTAGTCAACGTGTGAATACACAGTTTATAGGGTTTTTGTTGGGAATAAGTCAAAATTATCCTGTTTATATCGGGAGCATTTGCAATCGGGTTCAAATTTTTCTAGTCCAGCTCATTCTATGCAGACACAAAAGAGCAAAAATTTAATACAATATCTTTGAAGAAGATGAATTTTTACTTATTGTTGAACGATATAAATAAGAAGTCAAACATTGGAGTGGCAGATTGTTTGTTTGAATTTTTGAGATGTTGTTGTGTGTATTCCAAGTAGATGTGCGTGCTTTGATTAAGTACATTTTTGTTTCTTGTTCTGGTCCCGAGATGCAACCATGTTTCGATAAATTTCAAATTATTCTCTAATCGTCATTGTGTGGATCTCTTTCTTGATAGATAAAAGCAATTTACTAATTAGGTGAAATTTATCTCAAGAGTTTTCCCCCTCTCTTCAAAAATAAAGAACTCATAATTTGGATGCTTATGTATTTACATTACTTTCCAAATGATTACATTCCACCATTGCCTTTCAAATGTTGGGTTCCTATCACGATGTATAAAGTTTAAAAGTTTCAAATACTTACCTAACAGCTTCAGCAAAACCATCTGTTCGCCTTGGAACATACAAGGTGGGGGTTGAAGGAACAATGCCGTCATCACCTTCTTCAAAATTGGATCCCTGGCCCTGCAATAAAATGACATTTTATCATTAACAATTCTAATTTACACGCAAGTAAATATGTGGTGGTATCGTAAAAAGCCAATAAGAACCACTTAACATGGGTGATCACTTTTGTCTAGTGGATGTGTTGTGCAGCTAGCTGCAAATAAAGGCTGATCCTTGGTGGAATTCAATCTCCGCATTGGAACTTTATTAAATGCCCAGTTAAAACTTTAAAGCTGTAGGATTAAATCGAACCCTAAAACTTTCTCGCACATTCTGTTATAAAATAATAATAATAAATACCCTATTACTTGCATTGCGTTTATGTACAATAGCTCCAAAATATGAATGCCCAGCTTGAATGGAGCATCTTTACTGAATCTGTTGTGTCTCCTTGGTGAGTTATTTGGTGGTTAATAGATGCGGTTAATATATTCAAAAATTATTTTATATATTAAATGATTGTATGATGCCTATAGCCATTCTGTTAACCAAAAGGGATAAATTGTCTTATCCCCCTTTATGCAAATCGTCACGTAATTTTAATGACATTGTGTTATAGATCACGTGATCGAAAGTCGTCCGGTAGGCGGAGACTTCCGGTATGTTTGATATTTAATAGAATGCTGGTCTAGATAAAACGCTGGTTAATAGTATCATCGGATGGTTGACTCTCTCGTCCTGAACTATGTTAATTTAATTTTTGAGGGCATGTATTTATCTGCTCGGAGTGTATTATTTTCCCTTTTTTGTTAAATGAATATTATTCATGATAAACTGCATTGATGATGAACAGTTTTATAAATAAATTGATATCTTCCGAAGGCATCATTTTTTCTGTGTTATTTAATACACTGTGCAACTCTGCTGCCACGTAATTGTGGCAAACACATTCCATAAGTGCAAGTAATAATTAGTCAAAGTTTCGTCGCAATCTGGTTAGTGGCGCATAAAAGCCTTATCACACTGCAGAGCATCGTCTGCACTTTCCGTCAGTAAACAACGAAAGTGACGCCACTTCAAAGTTCCACACGACTGGTTGGATTTTGTGTGCAGCAGACAATATTTTCGTCATTATCATCATTTTCAAACAATTTTAAAAAGTGGCCGATGACGAAAAACTTTCTTGATGGTAGAAACAGAAAATTGATGGCAATATTTCACCGTGTGATAAAGCCTTAAGAGTCATACAGACACACATTTTATCTACTTACGGGTATTGTGAAGGGTGTCAGGTGCTGCCTATTCACCGGTGCTTGCCGCTCTAACCTAGGAGGACCTACAGACAGTGTCACTCTCGGCGCCGAGGGCGGAGCGCTGGATGTGATGATGGGCTCAACACTTGGAGCGACACCGGACGAGATCTCGAGGGTCGGGGGGAACGCAGGGGGCGCCATGCACTGGTCGGCAGGGGCGTTCTGCAGACTGCTGCTGTCTGCGTCCATTTGGGTGTCCAAAATGTCTAAGGGGATAAAATGAAATAAATTGATATTCTGCAGCATTCAATCGATTCAATGATAGCAATATCTTAACAATTTTTAACACGCTGACTGCCAACTATGAGATAAGTCGTAGATAGCGTTCTTTTCTAGGATACCTACTACGAGATACTCGTACTGTGTTTACTTGCAATTTTTACACAGTTGCAAATAAACTCGTCGTATGTCGGGGCTAATATCGATAGATTAGTAATAATTAATAATATCATATTACATCAAAGACTGCATTAAAATTTTACTATGGCAAAATAATTTAATTTTTTTTGCCGATTGTTAACTTAAAAGTCTTTCCCTTATTATCAGTTTGAGATAAAGTTTTTAAAAATATCCAATTTGAATTTTTTTAATAATTTCTATCTATGCAAACTTGAATAAATCTTAAGTGATTCTCTAATCATCACTGCATGGATCTCTTTCTTAATAGATAAATGCAATCAGGCCATATTTATCTCAAGATAACTTACCAATATCGGACGCAGGAGTTGGTTGGTCCAACATTTCTTCAGTGTCATCCTGCTGTTCTTCGACCATATCTTCATCATCTGGTGACTGTAACAGAAAAAGATAGAATATAAAAACCCATTGAAATTAATAGGAACTGTCAGTGGTTTCTCCAAAACTTAAGATCACAAAGACTAAAAGTGATCACTCAGTCTTGTGAAAGTTATCTGGCTTATCAAGCTTCCACTACAAACAGTTTCAAAATATAGAGCATTGATACGAATTTAGTGTTGTTACTGAATATATATATAATCACCGATTTTCTTTATCATCGCTCCATTGCCAGTAATAGAACAGGCATAAGTGAAAATTGTGCTTTTCAAACTAAAGGGGATCTAAAATGTTCATTAAAATTACAAGTTTGAATTTTTTTAATGAATACAATACTTCTTCTCTGTACTTAGAATAGTTAAAATAACTACTATACTTAACTTTAAAAGTTTATTTGCTACTTCTAAAGACAAGTCATATCTCAAAATCTTTGATAAAGTAATGTTACAGGTGTAGGCATTACTTGTTTGTATTAATTAATGGATCAAATAATATGAGAAAGGAAGACAATTTTAATTATAACTAGCCGCCTTTGGTGACCAGCTGGCTCGCCATGAGTAATTGGTTTTTAACATTTTCAATTAAATCACATATTCATTAGCCTTGAAGTAACTCCGGGCATTGATTGGCCTGAAATTAATATTTTCTTTAAGATGATGGACGGAAAGTTCTAAAAGAACATGTTTTCCTAATAATATTCTTTAATTTTATAAATCAGTCAGTTTTAATTATTGATTTAGAAGACTGATCGATGTAGCAACTTTTATTTCAAATATTTGTAAAATATGGCTCACAGAGCAAAGTATGAAGAAATCTAAAACTTATTATTCATAAATGCATTGTTTGACTCAAACTACATAAAATGTAATTATTTACTTCATTTAGATCAAATTAATAGTATTAAACAATATATATGCCTATTAATAATATTTTACAAATTGCCCATTTGAAAGGAATTTGAATGCATATCCTGTATAAATAAAGATAATTTATTCAATTAATGATTTAAATATTGCAAACGATCATAGAGTCCTTTGCTTTGCATTTATTTTTTTAGAACATATCACATTTTATATTTCTTTTATTTTATCCAGTCACGTGTAAAAAGATGCATTTCTTTAGATTTATTTTGCGATGATAGTTTTTTTTTTATTCTAACTTCCGGCATTCTTTTATTTTATCCTGTCACGTGATAAAAACATGGTTAAAATATTTCTTTAAAAATTCGTTAAAAATAGAAGCTTACGTTATAAATTAAAAAAACTGATACCGTTAGAAAGCTTTTTTTTTTAAATCTTTAAACTGATGTAAAAATCATGTTTGTGCAATAATATTTTCGGTAGTTAAAAGCGGAAAAACGTCGAAATTTCGCTTAAATTTTAATTAATTCAAATTCTAATTAAAAATTCGAAAAAAGGGCTCCGAGGTGCCCATTCCCGACCTCCAAGGTATACATGTACCAAATTTGGTAGCTGTAGTCCAACGGTCTGGCCTGCAGAGCGCCAACACACACACACACATTGAGCTTTATTATAAGTATAGATAATTTAATTAATAAGAGTGAAATAAGTAAAAGTTATTAGTTACTTTAATTAGTAAGAGTTGAATAAGAGGAAATTTCAGTTATAATATTTTAATTAATAAGAGTTAAATTAATAAAAGTTATTAGTTTAATTAGTAAGAGTTGAATAAGAGAAAATTTAATTAATTAAGAATTGTAAAGAGTTAAAAGAAATTAATTTCAAAATACAAATTTAAACAGAAAATATAAAAAATAAGATGTGACAATATAAGATTCAACTTAAAGCATGAAAAAACATTAAATTATAAATTAAAATCTTCAATTGTTCAGAGTGTTGCTTTTAAATTATTAAAATTATTTTAAATTATTGAAATATGATCATCTAATATTTTTCAGAAAAACTAAATGGCTTCATTATTTAGATGTCGAAAACTTTTAAATTTTTATCTTTCTTACTTTTATCAATTATTTCCTAAATATAAAATATCATTATAGACATATATCATTACAACTATATCTAAGCATAAAATATCAGTATGTAAATAAGAATTCATAATTTAGAAATAAAAATAAAAAACGCAAATCTTCACTTACGACATCTATTCCTTGCATCTGTTCACTTTCTTCCATAGTTCCCTCTTCCATGCCCTCCGTTTCAAAGTCTTCGTCTATTTTATTTTCTTCTTGGGGTTCCCACTGCATAAATATTTTTTCATAACAAATTTTCTTAAAATATAAAACATATTTTTTATAACATAAATAAACATATTTTCAGTAGTAATTAAAAAAAAGAAGAATGAGATGTAACAAGACTAAATAAAATTCTTACATCAATTATTTGCTCGTCTTTATCCAGAATTTCGGTTTCGGTACTATCGATAGCTGCCGTAGACAATACTGCAAAATATAGATACATATAAGTCACTTTTAGACAAAATAATAGAATTTATACAGAAATGGCATTAAAGATTTGTTTAAAAAATATGTATAGAAAAAATATAATAAAAGTGCTCAATGTTTATAATTATCACACTCAATCTAAAAAAAATATTTCTCAACAAATATTACTTTATATTTGTTACTTTATTATTGTAATCATTAGTACACATTTGTTGTAATTTGTTATAACAAAATAGCTTAAATTAAAAACTTGTTTCTTAATTAAATTTTGATTTTACTTTTATGTAAAACTATATATATTTGAAATAAAATAGAGAAGGTATGAGTGTTCAGAGGTGCCGAATCATTTGTGCTTCTGTGGTAAGATCCACCCAATACAGATTGGTGGATTTCTAGAGTAGCTCTTTGAGCTAACAAACTATTAACAGTTTTAGTGGTGTTTACCCACCAAATTGATAAAGGAACTATTTCATGATTAAGCTTTCAACCATTGTGTGAATTTGTACTGCAAATAATATTAACCTAGATGAGAACAAGTTGTTTTTGTGTACATATATAAGATTGTAAATAAAGGAATTGCTTGTTAACTCTCTTATTTCACCGGTCAGAATAAAGATGTTACAATAGGAGCACGTTTATGATGCTTTCTAACACAACTGAGGCATCATTTCATTTGTTAAGCACCTGATAACTTTCCATAGTGTTTCTACTGACAACATTTCCACATTTATACAACATAGTAAATATCCAATTACAAAAAACAACTCAAATGAAAATATGTGACGGTGATATTGACTGGAATTGTGCCAATGCGTTTATTGAATACCGCCCAGGATCGAACCTGCGATATTTGGGTTTGAAGTCCAGTCACTTTACTATTTGACAAAAGTGAACACTAGAGTCTAGTAGCTGTTACTGGCTCATTAAGATGTCACCACAATGCTCCCCTACCAGTGAGTCGGTAGAGAAGAAAGATTTTTATTGTGCCAAGTGAAAAGAGTGTTCCGATTTCCCTCAGTGAGCTAATTTGCCCTAGACATTAACATAATTCATTTAGATTCCATCTCACATCATAACTGGCGAGCTCCATGATATGCAAAAAAGGTTTGATTAAAACAGACATAGACCTTCTTAGTCATAACACAACTTCTCCCTTTTTTTATTCTTTGGAATACAAAATTCGTTTTCACAAAAATTGTTTAAAAAAGAAGCTACTTTTCCATTATACCGGCGCAAGAGAAAAGTCTTCAATATTGATGCAATCAACGCCAAACGGAATATCATCGCCGGTAACCTTTTGCCGCTACATTTTTAAAGGAAGTCGAGGCCCTTTTGTCGCCTGCGCCAAAATGGCGACCGTTTGCTGCTGCCAAAAAGTTTACTTGGCGAGATTTGCGGCGATATAATGGAAAAGTACAAATATTTCATGTCGGAAAAATTTTTAAAAAAAGAATCCTATGAAAAAAGATAATTTAAACATATCATATAAGGCCAAAAGAGAATAATTGTCGTGCAAGCTAATTTTGCTCTAGATATTAATATAATTAATTTAGACTCCATCTCACATCGGAACTGGCCCACTTCATGATATGGAAAAAAAGGTTTGATTAAAACAGACATAGGTCTTCATAGCCAGAACACAACTGTCTTTTTCTTTTATTCTTTTCGAATTCAGAATTCATTTTCACAAAAATTGTTTTTGAAAAATAACCAGGAGATGACAGAAGAAAAGGATTCATTCTTCCAGAATAAATAGCTTATTGCTTCTTAAAGAATATCAATTCTCTGAGTTTTGATGGAAGACAAATTATTTACAATAAAATACAATGCTGCTTAACAAATTAAATATACGTGAAGTAATCAAAACATTAGAAGAAACAAAAGTGGGTGTTGCTACCACTTATTAAAATATTAATTTTCAATAATAAATAAAGGAGCAAAAATCGTTCAGCAGTGGAAAGACACGACATGACTCCCCAGCCAATCTCACAAAGGGAGACGAAACTTAACTTTCCTACCATATACTTGGTATGATAGGGGTGTATTGTGGTGGCATCCCGATAAGCCAGTAACAGCCACTAGACACGAGTGATAGCTTTTGTCAAATGGATAAGTGACTGTACTTCAAACTCAAACATTGCAGGTTCGATCTTTGGCGGAATTCAACCTACGTATTTGCACAATCCCAACCAAACATACACAGCCACATTTCCACTGATTACACAACATAGCAAATATCCAATTAAAAAAAAAACTCAAATAAAAATACGTGGTGGTGGAATTGGCTGGAATCGTGCCAATGCGTATGTTGAATTCCATCAAGGATTGAACCTGTGATGTTTGGGTTTGAAGTACAGTCTCTTATCCATTCGACAAGAGCATACACTA
The DNA here is from genome assembly GCA_026543055.1 of Argiope trifasciata. Lineage (NCBI taxonomy): Eukaryota > Metazoa > Arthropoda > Arachnida > Araneae > Araneidae > Argiope > Argiope trifasciata. The sequence continues at coordinate 1,030,432 of JAPMOQ010005217.1, read as the reverse complement.
GTGTCCAGTGGCAGTTACTGGCTTATTAAGTTACCACCACAAATATTCTTTGTATTCAAATGATTTAAATTCCCAATATTACTTTATAAATTTATACAGCATTGATGCACAGTCACAACTGACCTTCATTTACGGACGAGTTTATAGCTTCCTGGCTGCCTTCTATCTCTAGAATGGGAGGATCTTCCGCTTCGGTCTGGATGGTAGAAGGCCCAGGGTCTCTGACTGGAGAGCTCTCCACTTTGGCCTGCACCACCACTGGAGCGGCCGGTACAACCGCAATGTTGGTTGGGACCACCACCAGTGTGGGAGTCTGTTGATTGGTCTGGCTGCCTTCGGACACCATTCTTATTCGCTTCATTGAAGCATCGCCACTCTCTGAAGACCTGAACGACAAAGGAGATACATTTTATGGATTTGTGGTATCAGGCTATGTTCAAAGGAAATTTTTTTAAAAAGGATTTTTTTTTAAACTACTTATAAACTGACTTTTAGATGCATTGTAAATTATGATACAAAGTACTATAAATACAAAAAACGTACTTGAAAATATATTTTGAGAAATAGGAAAATGTGTAGCAAATTTTAATGAAATTGAATCAAAAGGGTTGACAGCCTACCAAAAATAGTAATGCAGTAATACTATTATTCTTTATGCACAAGTTATGGAATATAATGATGAATGAGAGGAACCAAAATCTAAGAAAAAGTTTGAGATGCACAGAAGTTATGGGTAAAAGTATATGTATATATGCATTTTTTCTATAAATTCACTACTTAATCTTTCTAGAAGCACCTGAAAGAAAGAAAAGATTTTCAGGGTAGGTTAGAAAAGGTATTTCACCTAAGATAAAATTTTTGATTTATTCCTTTCCCTATATCATTTGAATCACACTGAAATTTTTATGTCAATACCTCTATTAGTTTTTGAGATTCATGAAAACAATGGAGTATTTTTACAAAAATTAAAATTTTGAAAAAACTGAAATGAAAAACAAATTTTAGTTGAAAAACATGTGACCCTGGATGATAAGCGAGGCCTTCCTTTTCCTAGAAAAGATAAACCGTTTTGGAAAGATTGAAGTGTGAACAAGAAGAAATAAAAAATCGCCAATGTGGTCGACAGCCCTTGTTTTAAAAGTAATTGGATACCTTAATGTGTTGATTACTATGATGATATGTATATGTTGAATCAAAGATTTAGTTTTGATTTTTTTAAATCATTGGTGAGACAAATAATTAAGGAATTCAAAATTAAATTACCCAGGGCTCTCGTCTCGAGGTCTCTTCACTGTTGGTGTGACTACCTGAGTTTGTGTCGCAGGAGGAGACACGATCACAGACGTCGTTGGGGCCGGGGAATCGACAGGTAATGTTTCAGAAACTTGGTCTGAAAATTAAAAAAAATATTGTAATATTTACCATTTAAAATTGCATTTAGTAAAATGACAGAATTTTAACTTATTCCATCAACTAGATACATTGAGCAATTAAATATAAAATTGGTAGCAAGATACAGTCTTAAAAGTATAATTTTGTATGCAAACTATCTTTATTTCAGCTCGGGAATTCTCTTTTTACACTTGATAAATTATTTGAACTCAGAAATTCATTCTTCATTTATTAAAGCATTTATACATTCATGTTGCATACGTAATTATTTACTTCATATAGACCCTTTTTGTAGATGAATTTCTATTATTTTTTACAAATTAGTCGTTGGGCCTTGAATTGAAAATATATAAATATTAAAACTTGTTTGTCTTCAATAAAATTGATTTATTTAATTAATAATATTGTAAAAGTCACATAATTTTTTCTTTGTGTTTTCTTTTTAGAAAAAACACATTTCACACTTGTTTCATTTCATACAGATATGTGCTGAAAATTATTTTTTTATAGATTTAATTTGTTATGATTATTTTTTAATTAGTGTTTTTGTCAATCTGCTGACAACATATTGATAAAAGATAATTTTTTTCTCTTTCACTCATAATGTGCTCACACAGATTAAATTTTATTATTTTGTCCAAAATATATAGTTGAAAAACATGGTTAAAATATTTTTTAAAAATTCATTACAAATAGAAGCTTAAGTTATATGTTAAAACACTGATACCATTACAAAGCTAATTTTTCAATTTTTAATTTGATATAAAAATCATCTTTGTGAGATATTTTTGGAAGTTACAACAAAGAGACGTCAAAATTTTGCTTAGTTTTTAATTCATTAAAATTCAAATTCAAAAATTCGAAAAAAGGGCTCTAAGGTGCATATTCTGAACCTTCAAGGTCTTGGTAACTGTAGATACAATGGTTTGGTCTGTAGAGCGCCAACATACACACATTGAATTGAAAATATACATATATTAAAACTTGCTAACTTATTTAACTTTAATTTCACATATTATAAGTATAGAAGGGACATTTACAAATTGCTATCTGTTTCCTTTCACTGCATAAACAGACAGTAATTAACACTTTCAGCATTTTTTAAAAAATAAAACAGGATTTTAAAAGTACCTGGCACATCAATTCTGGGAGGAACTAAAGCTGTCATCGGCATCGAAACAGCTGTACTGGCCGTATGTAGGGAGGTTACAGACGACGTCTGAGCTTCGTCATGCCCTGCGACATAAGCATTAATAAACATAAATCCTTCAAAGATCAATCATCAAGATCCCATTTGTTGAAATGCATCGAATTAAAAATACAGTTCTATTAAGTTAATATTTTTGTAGCTCTACTAATCTCTGAAATGATTTTGATGACTCACCACTACTTAATTTAACAATTAGAGCAATATTTAAAGCTTACTGCTGGTATAATACTAAATACAAAGCCATAATGAAACACAACACTAATGTCCTTTAGAAGAGATTATATTGAATTATAAATGTGAAAGTTTGGATGTTTGATAGTCAATCATGCCAGAACGGCCGAAAAGAATGGGATGGAATTCGGCACAGAGACAGATTAGAGTCAGGAACAGAACCGAGGCTACTTTTTATTAAAGTTCATTTTTTATTCATTCAAACCTAACTTTTGTGCCAAAAAGCAGTGGCCCAATCCTACCAAAGAGGAGCAAGGCTTCAGGTTTTCTTCCACACAGAAATCCAGTTAGGTTTAGCAGAAATCTGACCGATTATTTCAAACGATTCTGTATATTTTCTTTGCAACTGAGGAATTTAAAATCAAATGTTGTTCATGAATCGATATTTCGGGTTCATTCTGACGTGCTTTTAAATGAAAATAAAACAAAATAAAGGAAGTAAAAAAGTCTAATCTGCATTGGGTTAACCCAACTAGAGTGAGAAAGTCAAGCATGTGCATTACGCCAACTAGCATTGGAAGTTCATTCTTTGTGATTATCGACAACTGTGTTTTCGTTTATATGAAAAGTTTAAAAATGGTGTTATAATACCATTGCAGCTATCTCAAATCTCAATCCATACATAAAATGGTTTTGAGCAGACTTGATTCGCTGTTTAGTTTTATTATGGTTGTGCAATGTAAACAAATTGTTTTTACGTTTGCTGTTATTAAATTGTACTTATGTTATATGTTTTTCGTATGTGCTCATACTTTTAAATGTATCATTTTAGGTCAGGGTTCATTTTGTTTTTATTTGTCATTATTTGATAGTTTTTCGTACATATGCATCAAAATTTCCAAGCAAACAGTCATGGGTACTAGCTAGTATATATATATATATATATGAATAAAGGTCTTACCTAAAGTAGGAGTCACTTCCGATATTACAGGAGACACTGTGATTGCCATTGTAGTGGGAGCCACCGTGGCTGTTGCAGGTGTGGGTTGCACAGTTGCGTGTGGAACAGAAACTGGAGTTGATGGCACTGCTGAAATTAATCAAAATAAATCACTCTGGCTACTACACAATACATGCCTGTAGAGCCACTTAAAATTTATCTCCAAAGCTGCTAAAACTTTAACATTATGAATGAAAATGTAATGATCAATCAATAAAATAGGTTACATTCTAATACACTGAACAATGATAAATTATTAGCAACCTAAATTTTATTGATGGAAATACATATCCAATAAATAAAATGAATGTTGCATTGCTGTGCCGGTCATTCAATCATGATGAAACTTCGACAACTTATTACTTGCACCTTAAATGACAGGACTGAACCTAAAAGAATCCATGTTTTTCGCATAACGACTTGTATGCTGGATGCTTACGAGCCTGACAGTCAAAAAATTTATTTGTTTCTGCTGATAACGGAAAAAATATTAACTACCCTTAATTCTTAAATAATAAATAAATATTATTTACACTTCTCCTTTATATATCCTTCAATTTCAATTAATGTGTTTATCACCAACAAGAAAATAAACATACTTCCCAATTAAAGAAGACAGTTATTTTAAATTCCAAGCGATTTTTCTAAAATAATTACTTTTGTTGCAGCAATGTTCCGAGTACCGGCTAGAATGTTAATATTTCTCACCTTCTTCAGAATGTGATGGCGTTGCCGTTGTCGGCAGCACAGTTGCCATGCGTGTCTGTGAGGCAGCAGGAGTGGCAGTGCCAATTGCCATGGGGCGAATACTCGCCGTTGGGGTGGGTCGATTCACGTTCGAAGTCGGGTGAGGTGAATGCCTCAAAGTAGTGCTCACACCAGAAGTAGAAGGAGATGTGAGAGGTTTGATGTTAGCAGTGAGAGGTTCGGTTCCACTACCACTGAAAAAATAAAAATTGATAATAAGGTAGATATTTTCCTGGATGATAAGTTAAGGTATCCGACTGCGTTCGAAGGAAAATTTTAGAATTTTTTAAAGACTATTTAAGGTTATTGTCGATTATATAAATACGAAAAAATACATTTGAGAAGAATATATTTTGAAAAATAGGGAATTGTGTAGCAAATTTACGAGGAATTTAAACAAAAATGACTAACACTCTACACAAAATGGTAATGCAGTAGTCCTGTTTCTCTTTGTACACACGTTATGGAATATAAAGTTGAATGAAATGTACCAAAATCCAAGAAAAATCTTGAGATGCAAAGAAGTGATGGGGAAAAATATGCGCATACATACATTTTTACCAGAAATTCCCAACTTAATTCTTCTAAAAATAGCTATAATGAAAAAGTATTTCACCAGCAATAAGAATTTTAGGTTCATTGTCGATATCATTTAAAACACACACTGAAATTTTTATGTAACTAGCTCAATTAGTTTTTGAGAAAACAAATCTTGAAAACATTTTTAGATGCAAAGAAGTTATGGGTAACAAAATTCATCTTTATGCATTTTTTCCATAAAGTCAAAACTTAATTCTTCTAAATACACCTATAAATGAGAAAGTATTTCACCTACAATGAAATTTTTGGTTCATTTCATTGCCCATATTATTTAAAACACATGCTGATATTTTTATGCAAATACCTCTATTAGGTTTTGAGATACCATGTGAACAATGAAGAATTTTTATGAAAATTTAAAGTTTTTTTAGAAAATGGAAGTGAAAGACATTTTAGCTGAAAAATATGTGATCCTGGATGATATGTTAGTCCTTCCTTTTCCTAGAAAATATAAACTGCTTTGTGAAGAAGAAAGTCCGAACTACAAGAAATAATATTAAAAATTTGCCAATGTAGTTGATAATCAGTGTTTTTAACATAGTTGGATACCTTAATTTTCAAAGAAAATTTTCATTTAGATATCATTAAGAAAAATGAATAAACTTTCTAGCATGTTTACTTATGATTTATAGAATGCTCCCTTTCAAAGGCATTACATTTTACATCTCTAGTCAGATCAATGTTAATTCTGTTTATTACAGCAAATAGAAAAGTAAATAAAAAGGTACTGTAATTTATTTTAATCAGAAATTTTCTTTCAAAAAATAACTTTGAAAAAATTGCAGGTAACATTATTGATCTACTTTAGAATATTATATTGAACATTCATATCACTAGTTCTACTGACTTATAAATTTCAGCTTTTTGCCCAAGTAACCATTTTCAGATATAATTTTAAAATGAGTTTTTTATAGCATTGATATAATACACTCTGTGGTGAAATATGAAAGGGAAAGAATTTCCCTTTTGGCATCATCGATTTTGTTCTTATTTTAATATTAGGTTTTACATTTAGGAAAATATTAATAGTAATAATATTTTTCAAGAGCCAGAACTATTCTAAATATTCAAATGGTAATATTATATATATATATATATAAGTTTTCTAGATATAATATACGTTTTGTTTCTGTTGTATTTTTTTTCATTTTGCATATACTTCTAATTTACTTAGATTAATCTGTATTTTAGTAGTAGCTGCATTTGCGCTCACTAAATACAATGATAGGTTTTTAATTTTAAAATTTTAATCTTCTTTGAATCTGAAATAGTTTTTGGTTCTGTTTCCGTAATTAGTTTCGTTTCCTCTTATATTGCTGATTTATTATATAACAACCATAAAAGTATTAAATAATTAAAAACCCTTTCCTGAGTCATCAAAAATTAAATGAAAACTAATCATGTTGGAATCAAAAGTTCACATAAATGAAATAAAACCTATTTATGAAACAAATCTAAATTAATAGAATTAAATAAACGAAACTAAAAATTTCAGATTGGAACAAGTTTAAAATTTAAAAACCTATCATTGTATTTAGTGAGCTCAAATGTAGCTACAACTAAAATACAGATGAATTTAAATAAATTAACAATAAAAGCTAAGTAATAAGTACTTAGCTTACATTACACACACACACACACACATAATGAATAAGTGGGTTAATTTTTTTAAAAATATTTTAAAAGATGTTCAAGAAATATTTACCTCGTTCTTTCGCCCAAACCTACAATAGGCGATTTCATGCTCTGTTTTTGCTGAGATACCTACAAAGTAAAATTTATTATTTCTTTGTACTGAATAATAAGAAAGAAAAAGAATTAACTAAATTTTTAAAAGATCAATAACATTAGAAAGTATTTTTAGTCAATGCATTTAAATGCTTCTGAAAAAGAATCCACATCTACCAAAAGATTAATAATAATTTTAAAAAAAGATATGCAAAAAAATGAAATGATACTTTAAAAAAAAAAACATGTGAATCCTGCAAATGAGGATTATTTAATTAATCTTAAAAGAAAAATTAAAAACAAATTTTCAGAATATTCAACTTCAAAAGGTCTTGTAGTCAAGGTTTGGTTTTGGTTTTGTGTAGTTTTTTGGTGTAAGAGCCATTTGGCTATACTGCACCAATCAAAAGGTGAAAGTATTAAAGATATTTTTTTAAAGACCTCATTTGTTAAAAAAAAATAGCACAGATGAGATGAGATAAAACTGTAAAATAGATGTATAGAATTGCTTTAGTAACTTGAAATTTAAATCTATGAGTAATGAAAATTTGATACAATGATGTAAAAAATCAAGAACTTAATTAGCCACGCTTAACACAAACAGAAAAAAAAACCCTAAATGCACATAAAAAAAAGCCAATAACTTAAGAATTTAAAAATGTTTGGGTGGTATTTTTCACCCACCAAGTCTTGCAATGGTATAAAAGTCAAAGATTTTCCTCCTACATTTCCTAAAAATTTTACTTTCAGTAAAATAGTAGGAAATTAATATAAAGAATCTTGAAAAGACTTTCATAAAATCAAGGATTCAAAATTTTTAATTTTTTACATACTATATTACATATTATATTGCTATTTACATAATACATTTACATTTTCTATATTTTACTTTTCTATACATTTTCTTCTATATTTTATTTAATAATGAATGCAATGATAACAGCAACTGTTGGGAATAATCATTGAAGAAGATGAATTTTTGTTTATCGCCGCACTTATAAATAAGAAGTCAAATGTTAGATAAAAAAGATCGACTGAACTTTTGAGATGTAGGTTGTCATTGTTTGTATTTCAAGCAGATGTGGGTCCTTCGATATGTATGTTTTTATTTTTTGTTCTGGTTACGAGATGTAACTACATTTAAATAAATTTCAAGTTATTCTCTAATTGCCATTGAGGGGTTCTCTTTCTTAATAGATAAATGCAATTTACTTAGGCCAAATTTATCTCAAGAGCAACAACTAGAAATAATCACCTTTTGTAACAGCTCATCGTATTGCTTCTGTAGATAATCCCTCTCTTTTTTTATTTCTTCTGTTTTCTTTAGTTCATTTTCAAGGTTCAGGATCCTGGCTTCAGTCTGAGATTTCAGCTGAACATTCTCTTCTTCTGAAAAGAAATGCAAACTTCATTTACAGACAAGGCTGATGACATTTTTTGGAAGTGAATGAGAAGTGGTTTTTAAATAATAATGCAAAGCAAAAGAAAATTTTCAGGGATTCTACACAGCATTTTATCAATTTTAATTTCATTAATTATTAATTCAACATGTTTAAAAAAATTCAATTATTTTTTTATTTAGAACAAAATTTGGCAAGAACAATAAAATTTTAAATGGTGGAAATGCACACTTCAGAGTGATTTGTTGTTGTTGTTGCTTATTTTAATTAAAATACTGATGAATTAAAAATAACAAAATTTTAGTATTTTTCCACAATAATGTTTTTGAAATATTGCAAAAATAATTTGTATATCTTAAAAGAATAAAAAAATTTCAAGTAGTCCTTTTTTGTTTGTTTATTAGCTAGATTTTTTTTTATTTCATTTAAAAAAATTAAGCTATAGAAAGTAGGCTTCTATTTAATATCTGCTTTTAATTACATTCTCTAAAATTAAATTTGAGAATTCCGAACGAATTTCAAATGAATCTCGAGATATAATGAATAGTTTCTTTCATCACCATTCTGAAAGAACACCAAGCTTTGCTATTCTTAAAGAATGCACAAACCTAATACATAAAAATGAATATTTGTGTGTTCGTACTTTATATACTGCAGAACCATTCCTCCTATTTCGATAAAACATTACCAAATTATAAATTGATACACGTCCTATACAATGATGTGCCTGAGAAGTACATCAAATTATTGAATTTTTAATCTGCAATTAAGTAAAAAGTATGAAATAATTTAAAATGAAAAAAGTCACTTGAAATGCATTATCAAAGGAGTCAAAATAATCGATATTCCAATTAGAAAGCAATTAAATTCACCATTTAATTAGGAAGTTAAGTAAACTCGTATGTCAAGTGGTTAGTACACTTTTCAAAATCTGTTACACTAGAAGCCAAAGTTTAGGAAGGAAGCAATGATTAAAGGGCGGAAAAAAACTGAGTGTTGCATAAAGAGATATTAAATAATACTGCTGCTATTTAATATATAAGAATAGACTGCCATTCTTATCAATTGAATATTCCCTTCTTATTTTAGTACACTATTTTGAAATGAAAAGCCTATATTTTCTCCTTTGCATTAGTATTTTGCTAAACCGAGATAAAATCTTTTCTGCCGATTTCTGCATTAATTAAATCTGTTAAGATCCGTCACCTGAAATTGGGCCAGATCTAGCGAGGTGAAATGATTTTCTCCCCTTCATCAGAAGAAAAATATAAGCACTTAGATATAAAAAAATAAGCAGTTTTAGTCCTTTCATAAGGACCATAAAAAACAAGCATTTTTAGTCCTTACATGAGAACCATAAAAAAAAATAAGCAGTTTTAGTCCTTACATAAGGAACATGAAAAAAAATCCCCCGTCACCTTAAAGAAAATAAACTAGATTGGAAAAGATATAACGTGGTGAAATGGTCTTTACATAAGAGCATTTTATGATCCTTACATAAGGGCAAATATAATTTTATGGTCCCTACATAAGGACTATAAAAAATTAGCATTTAAAGTCCTTACATAAAGACCATAAAAAAATTAGCAGTTCAAGTCCTTACATAAAAAATAAGCAATTCAAGTCCTTACATAAAAAAAAAGCAGTTCCAAGTCCTTACATAAAAAATAAGCAGTTCCAAGTCATTACATAAAAAATAAGCAGTTCAAGTCATTACATAAAAAATAAACAGTTTAAGTCCTTAGATAAGGACCATAAAAATAAGCAGTTTTTAAGGATTTTGATAACGATGCTATGCAACTTTTCAGATGAATTATACACTTTTCAGACATGAACTAGCAAAGGTTCCCGTTTTTCTTTTTTTCCCCCACCATGTTTATTTTCAATTTTGAATTAATTCAAAAACATAAAATTAATAGTTTCATACGTTCAGTTCCTTCCTACCATCCTTATATATTTAGAGACTTCTTCAATAGTTTTAGTTTAGTTATTTTAACGTCCCGTTGTAAAGCAACACTAGGGCTAAACTTATTTTATAGATATACTGATTATTCAGAGATAATGGATCATCTGGACTTGGAATTATAAACAGGACTTTTATGTAATGGACTATATATTGGACTTTTATGTAATGGACTATATATATTGGACTTTTATGTAATGTCAGAAGCATCAATATTACTTCATTGGAATATATACAATTAAAAAATTAAAACAATCAACACAAAAAAATTCACCTTACCTGCTTCTATGTAAGTTGAAAGTTTAGTTTTGAATTCTTCAACATCTTTGGCCAACTTTGTGTTTTCTGCAACTAAAGCATCTTTTTGAACTAAAAAAAAATTAACAGATCCAGTTAACACAGAAAATGTATTAGACAAGCTAATAACATAAGTATCACTAATTTTTTGATAGTCAAACTCGTAAGAAAGAAACATACCACTTAATTGAGAGTATTTTTGACGAAAATGTGCCAAGATCTTCTTCGCTTTCTCTTCCTTTTCATTTGCTTTCGTCTGAGCTGTATCCATGGCTTTCTTTGCCTGATTATTCGTCTGAAAAAGATTTTTTTAATCCATATATGCATTTTACTATAGTATATGTAATTGAATTCCATTTTATACTAAATTCTACATAAAATTATTATTAAATTCCTGGTGTATTTTCATGGAAAATTCAAAATAAACTGAATTTTTGACAGACACAGTGATTTATTATAGTAAATTTTTATAGTAATTTGTGAAAATGCAACTTTCGGATCAAGCATTATATGAATATTTTATAAACTTCTAAATAAATGAATTATACATATGTATAATTTATAATGTATAAATAAATGTATAGTTTAATAATAAATGTATATAAATAAATAATAAGTATATATAAACTATTATTATAAATAAATAATAACTTATAGTCATATGTTTATAGTATGTTTAATTTGTGTATAAATAAATTATACATACAAATTTCATTAAAAAACTCAGAAAATTGTATACATGTTGAAACCATTAACATGTTCTCAAAAGAATTTTAAAGGGATAAATGCTTTTATTAATAAACATGCAAATTTGTTGAGTTTGGAAAAAAAATCTATCAACGCAATAAAACTACAAAGTCAGTTTTTGCTTCATTCCAATAAACGTATCATTTGAAAATAATTTAATATTAAACTCAAAGTTATATGCAGATGAATATTCTAAAAAAATAATATCCATTCAAAGTCTAATTATTGATAAAATTTTACTCAAAATTGAATTCTAGATTTCTAAAAATTCAATGGATTTCTAAATGTTTCTTTATGGATTGAAGTCACTACACTTTTAAATAATTGCAAGAATTTATTTGTGTACAAAAAAAAAAAAAAAAATGGACAATTAAGAAATTTAGTAATAATGAAGCAGTAAAATCAATTGAAAAATATTTTAAGCTATAATTCATCATAACATTTTATCTCTAATATTTAATAAACTTTTCAGACCTTTGCTCCATATCAAAACATACCCAGAGTAATAATATGGTAAGATAAATTCAGAAAGGCTACAGTTAAAATAGTACTTGAATTATGCATAAATATATAAAAGATTTTTTTCTTTTAATTTAAGCTGAATAACAACAAAAAACACTTTAGTTTCTCTCTCTGTAAACTTGTATTTACTTCAGAAAACATTGAACTTGAAATATTAATAAAAAAAATTAAAAATTTATACAAAAGAAATGGAAAATAGCAATTCTTATTTTAAAAAGTTGAATGCAAATAAATATAAATCAAACAGCTAAAAAGATAATAGATTTATGAATACCTCTTTCTGCTTGTTTATTTCTTCCTTTAATTCTTTCACAATTTTATCAGACTCTTCGACTTTCCTCTGCATTTCTTGCATCATTTGGTCATGACTGGTCGAATCTGTGGCTTTAGACTTGGCCAGTAGAGCATCGTAGCTTACTTTCAATTCATCATATTGAGTTTTATACTTTCTGCCAATTTTTTTTATCTGAAAAAAATTCAGGATCAAGCATTATTGAATGCATTTATTTAAGTTTCCATGTGCATTTAAATTTTCTGCTCACTAAGATGGTGCAAAATGATTTGTACTATAATATTTTCAAAAGTTACTGCAAAAAAATGCTAAATTTTATTAAATGTTCATTTAAAATTTCAGACCTATAGGATATGGTTCCCCTAAAACTGTCTCGCACTAATAAAACTGTTACCTCAGAGAAAGCCTCACATTGCATTTACGTATAATAGCTGTGAAATATTAGCAACTAGCTTGAATGTAGCATCTTTACTGATTCTGTTACATCTACATGGGGAATTGGTGGTTAATCCATTGTTAACAGATGTGATAAATAGATCCAAAAATATTTATAATTTAAGCAATTAAGATATGTCTATAACTTTTGTATAAGTGCAAATAATAAATAGTTGAAGTTTCATAATTCTAATGGAGTTGGGTACTACTTGCAATAATATCTGGAAAATGCTTTTACTTTTTATATTATTGCAGATTTCCCCCTCATTACTGCTATTTTAAATAGTATAATTATTCATTCATTAAATGAAGAAGATAAACATTAAACAATTTTAGCATAACCTATACTTACCATTCTATAGGATTGTGTGAATACGATGAGAGAGAAAGAGCATGACCAACATTAATTGGCAAAACATTAATTTTACACAAAAATTTTATAACACATATAATACATTTTTAGTGTTTCAGGGAGGCAATTAATCTAATTTCATTTTTTAAATCAATCTGTCAGCAGTTTCTTCTTAGTTTAAGAACCTCAACAAAATGACTAGTTTGAAATAAGAAATCTAAAAAAAAAAATTACCTGAAGAAGTGTTTTTTGGTGTTCGACGCCGTCCTCGGTGAGTTTTGCAACCTGCTCCACTTTCTGTTTGGTTTCAGTCCTGGCATTTTCAAGTTCCTTCCTCAGAGAGGAAATATTTGAGTTCAGTTGAGAAATTTCGGCCTGCTTTCTCTGCAATTCTTCAGCAAGCCTCTGTTTTTGATTCTTCAGTTCTTCCATATCACGACTAAAAGATGAAAATAAAAGATTCTAAATTTTATGCTTACAAGTTTCACACACAACAAAAGTTTAGGTACTTTTTACCATGGATAAAGGAATTGTTTTCAAAACACTATAAACAAACAAAAAAAAGAGAGAGTTTAGTTTAGTAATAATATCTCATGTTGAAGCAACACTAGGACTATTTTGGAACTGATCTCATCATTTTGAATCGCATTCAGATGATGAGGACGACATCTGAGCTAGCAATCCCCTCTTCACACCACACCAGCAGTCGCAGAGTTCCAAAACATTAATTAGAATTAATAGCTACAGGTGTGAGCGTTGATTCATCAACAATAAGACGAAGGCCTTATTGAAGCTGAGAGATGCGCAGTTTAGTTTAGTTATATTAATGCCCCGTTGTAAAACCCTAGGGCTATTTTGGGACGGACCTCATCATTTTGAACCACAGTCAGATGACGAGGACGACACCCGAGCTGGCAACCCCCTCTCCACACCACACCAGTGGGAGGACGTTTGGCCTGCCAGATTTCACTTGCACCAGACCCCCTCACATGGCTCTTATTCTCTGAAATCGAGTCTTGAACCTGAAACCCTCTGGTCCAGAAGCCGTGACTTTACCACCAGGCCACCATGGCCCCCCTCCAAAAAAGAGGGAGAGAATTCAAACATTTAATTTAAAATTCAGCAACTGAATATCAGATTTTCATAACAAGTTTCAAGTAATTTTACAAAAAAAATTCTACATTGCCTATTTATTGATTTATTTATATTTTAATTTTTTGATGAATTTCGCGTTTTTACTTTTTATTTATTCCAAACAGTAGCAGATTTATTATGAATTAAACAGTCCAAATTAATTTTTCTCTCATCCTAAGTTCATTATTCAAAACTATCATTTTCACCTTATTCAAAATTCATAAATTCTAGTGTAAAACGTAGGTAGGGGATTCGATTTTAAAACTTAAACTTTTCATCTTTAAAGACACATGAATCTTCAAGAAAATATCCAACTATTTTGTTATTATCCAATGGTTTTTATTTCATTGACGGCAGCCTCAGGTCTTAAAAAAATCAATAGAAAAGCAGGTGAAGAAATATTGTTGAAAGCTTATACAAAACATTATTTTAAAGCTTAAATAACAAGGAATTTCTAAGTTTATATACAATTTAATTTTATTTTGTCATATTAATACATCTGTATTAACACAAGCGAGATTAATGTCTCGCCTAATGAAGTGTGCTTTGTTAGCCAAATGCTGTGGTCTGCTTCAATGCCTACTTCCCTCCTTACTTAGACTCGTCTACTGACGGCGACCAGGTTCGGGGTTTTTCTTGTGACGGTAGGAGAGTACATGTAACTTTCATGTTTTTAATTTCTTTTTGCCAGGACTCGCAGCATTTAATCACTTTTGTTAATTAGAAACATTAGATAAAGAATAAGCAAAAGTTGCATTTAAATTAAAGAGTTTAAATTCTTCCTCTATTTCTCATCTTAAAAAAAGAGAGTAAAGAAATCAATACTAATTAAGTATAATATTAATAATCAAAATAATACTAATATACATAATCAATAATAATACTAATTAATTCTAGAACTTTGCTAATTACATTAAACTGCTATATTTCATAAAATGTTATAAAATAAAACATACATCAAATTTTTATATTCTTGGGGACCTATTCGATGAGACTGTTCCAGTAACTGATTTGTTCTGGATTGCCAACTTTTCACTTCAAGCCTCAAAGCATTGTTTTCTGCAGTCAGCATGTCGATCTGTTGAGTCATTTCTTTTTCTTTCTCGCAGAGGGGTTGGAATTTCTCTGTCAATTCTTGAAGCTGAAACATAAAATAAAAATTGCATCAAAAGAAGTTTCAAATTAGGTGAGATTCAAACTACACTGAAACTGGAAAAGACAATGAAAACAACTTATACTTTTGAGTGAACATTAAAATACATTAACAGAAAATTTTATTAAATTTTCAATTTAAAACATTTAAGCAAAAAGACAGTTATGATTAAAGAAAGACAAGTATAACAGTTCAAAGAAAGTATGTAAAAATGATACTGTTTTAAAGAACCCGAAAATGAATTTGCTATATTAGAAACCTTAAAATACTTAAAGATAAAAGTCTTGACCAGAGTTGAGTTGAGTTATTTTAACATCTCATTGTAAAGCAATACTAGGGCTATTTTTGGACAGACCTCGTCCTTCAAAAGTGCAGTCAAATGACAAGGACGACACCTCCACACCACACCAGCGGGAGGACATTTGGCTCAGACGGATTTAACGTGCAAGAGATCCCTTTACATGATGGTTCTTCAATGGAATTGAGTCCCGAACCTGAAACTCACCAGTTCCGAGGCCCAGACATTACCACCAGGCCACTGCGGCCCCAAGACAATTAGGAGAGAGTAATTCAATAAATAAATAAATAAAATGCCTACAGTCTTAAGACATTTTTAATCAAGAGAGAAGTATATAAAAATGATAATTTATTCCAAAATTTAGTCCGTTAAATTTTAATAGAGAATAATTGACAATTAATACCAAGGATCAAAAAGCACTACAGCTATTTTTATTACAGCTATTTCCTTAAAAAATCTAATAAACATCTAAAAGTTGATAATAAATCCATATTTTATAAATGCATTGCCATCTGACAACAAAATAAATTTTTACTATTGTCAAAATATCCAGAAATTATTTTTGACTTCAAAATATTAGAATAGAAGTCATCTAAACAAATTCAAATTTTAGCATTAAATAAATCAATCATTATTTGCATCCAAAACGAAAAAGCAGAGTTCAAAATAAAAGATGCATTCAAAAAGTCTGACACAGAGCAATAGATAAAACTATAGATTCAACATTAATATGATTCGTAAGAACATGCATTCACACTTATAACCGAATCTTAATTAATTTTCAGTAACTTTACCTAAGTAAGAAGAAATACTTGTGGAATCAAAAGTCAGATGACTATTTGAAAAATATACTCGCCCAAAAAAGAAATTCGTTAATCTTTAAATAAAATATAATTTACAAAATATATTAAAACGAATGAAAGTTTTATAGCCAAACGAAGCCACTGAAATTAAGCAGCACAATACAGCCCCACTATTAGAAATAGGCAGTACTGGGATGAAATTAATTTTTGTTCACTAAAAAAACTAACCAGCATAAAAAATTTTAACTAGTTACTGTTAATAATAGTTTGCTTAAACATAAAAAAGAAACTGACAGTTGAAAAATGTAACTGAATCATTCAAATTTTATTATAAAAACTCTCAAATATGTCAACAAGCAAAAATAATAACTTGAGTTTAACGGTTGGATCAAAATTTAAAAATACAGACATGCAAAGAAAAATAGAATTACAATAATAAAGCCTTTTTATTATTCATTCTATTATTCTTTATCATTTAAATCTAATATAAAACTTTAGTAGTTGATACAATGATAAAACAAATGAAATGTGAATGGAATTTAAGAATTTAAAAAAATACCTCTATCTCCAATTTGGCTTTAGCATCCGAAATAGATTCTTTTTCCATTCGTAATAAATTGTTGCTCTCGCTCAATAAATTCATCATTTCAATTTTTTTCAACAAATCTGCATGTTGAGCTTCACTCGCTGCTTTAGCCTGAAACAGAAAGGAAATTAATAATAGGAAATAGGAAATTATTATTACTACAACAGTAATCTTAAATTTGTTTTTAATTCATAATTCAGAAGAAAAAAATAAAGAAACCAAGACCAATGAAAAATTATAGATACCTGAATATCATTCATTAAATCCTTCAACTCAGATTTTGCACTATTCAGCTCACTAGTGAGTTGTTCAACCTTCAAGTGCAATCTAATATTTTCAGATTGCACCATATCGAACTGAGTACTCGCAATTTCTTTTTCTTTCTTAATAAATCTTTAAAAAAAAAAGTAAGCAAGGTACAAAATGCAGGTTATTCATAACATCATATACTAATTTCAAAACCTTATTTCCATATTTGCCAAATTTTACAAAAAATAACACTTGTGTACAGCCGACCATCCTGCAAACACTGAACATCCTGCAAACACAGTATCGAAAAAAATTGCACTGCAGAATAAAATTGTAAATTTTTAAACAAACAAATAATATAGGTAGCTTTTCTGATATAAATAAATTTTTCAAACACAGTGATGTTTGAGAAATTTTGAGATAAAAATATTTTCAGACTGAATACTAGCAATTTTCTTTTCTTTCTAAATAAATCTTTTTTTAAAAGTAAGAATTTTACAATATACAGGTTATTCCCAATACATACTAATTTCACAACCTTATTTCCATACTTGTCAAATTTTACATAAAGTTAACGGAAGGAAAAAAATTGCACTGCAGAATATGATTGTAAATTTTTAAATAAATAAATAGTAGAGGTAGCTTTTCTGATATCAGAAACAGTATAGAAATATATAAATAACTTTTTCATACACAGTGATATCTGAGATAAAATTATTAACCATAAAAATGTAGATTTAATTAGCAGCCATTACCATTCCAAATTTAGTTTTATTTTATTGTAATAGATGGCACCATGGGTTCTACTGAACACCATAAACCCAAAGTCTAAGACACACGACATCAAGTTTTAAAAAAGCGAACTGTGGGCATTCGCTCGACAGAGAGGGAGAGAGTGGGTCATTCGTTTTGATATCACGGTTATTTAATATAATTTTTACTTAAATAGATAATAATATTTAATATCTTTCCTTTTAAATATTCTTTGCTGCAAATAAATTTAACATTTTTATTCAAAAGCTTCTTCTCTTCAACCACTGACCCCAGACACTGATCTAAATGAGGTTGAATGGGGATTTTGTCCCATCCATTATTACATAAATATAATTATGGAGGAAGAAGATACAGTATCATTGACAATTAGAGAATCAACAGATAGTAAACAAGACACATTTTTCGAAACAGGAAATTATTTGGGCATGCACTCAATTTTTTTATAGTATTCTTCCCAAATATAAAACACTACTAAAAAATCTCTCTTTCCAGTCCTAGAAATCAAATAACTACCAGCAAATATTCTAATATCAGTAATTTTTCCCAGCCTTAGATTTTTAAAGGTAATTAAGCCCAATAAAAAGTAAATATTTAATGTTTTTGTTTCTTCAATTATGATTCTTCTGGCAATGTTTTTGATTACTTGTTTAATAAAAATGAAGAGATTTTTATATAAGAAAAGCATTGTTGATTCATATGTTGAGATTTTTTTTTTTTAGAGAAGTGGGTAAAGAATATAAGATGCACTTAGTCAGAATCAATTTATCCTGGCCAGCATTCATAGAATTAAAATATGACAGATACAGGAGAAAAAAAAATTAAAATTGAAATCTATTTATTTGTTTGTTTATGTTGTCAAAAACTTTTAGAGCATGGTCCCAAAACGTTCATATTTTCTACCTCATGGAAAAAAAAAAAAAAACTTTTAACAAAATTTCAGATGAACAATAACTTCCAGGAAATTGGTATGTCTAACTGGAACATCTTTAAATATCCATACTAATATATAAATGTGAAAGTCTGGATGGATAGATGTTGGTTACTCGATCACACCAGAACGGAATGGCATGAAATTTGGTACAAGGAGAGATTACAGTCAGGAATAGAACAGATTATTTATTTAGAAATAGAATAGAATATTTATTTTATTTGTGTTTGATGTATTTAACATCAAATGATGTTCATGAATCGATCTTTCGGATTCATTCTGAAGTACTTTTAAATGAAAACAAAACAGAATACAGATAAATAAAAAATTTCTAATCTGCATTGCGTTATCCCAACGGGCATAGGAAAGTCATGTATTTGCGTTAATACAACTGCCGTTGAAAGATCCTGCGTGATTGTTGACAACTGTGTTTTCATTTCAATGAAAGGTTTAAAAAGGATGCATATAATACTGCTGTAGATATCTCCATCTTGATCTATACATGAAATGGATTTGAATGGACTCAATTGGATGTTTTGTTTTATTTTGAGTATACCAGGTAAATGAATTGTTTTTACGTTCGTTGTGTGTTTAGTTGTTATTAAATTGTATTTATGTTATATATTTTTAAAATGTGCGTATATCTTTAAATGTATTGTCTTTAAGTTAGGTTTAAATTTTTTTATTTGTCATTATTTGATAGTTTTTCGTACATATGTATGTACAATGATGTATGTACGTATGATGTATATACATCAAAATTTTTACACGAATGGAGTCTCGGGTAATAGCTAGTTCTCCATATTTCCTTAGTTCTACCAATACCATGGCAATCCAGAAAAAAAAAACATTTTTTATTAAATAGAATTAACAAATAAGTTCTTTTTGAAAGCTTAAATACATACTGGATGACTTGTAAAAGATGTTGAGTATCCTTCAAATCTGATTGAATGGACGAATAAGGAGTGTCTTCCCAATTCTTAGAATTCAAAGCAGCCATCTGAGTTCCCATCTATTGACAAATTACAAATTTTAAAAAAAAATTCCTATATTTACTAGCTATTTTCTGTATTACAAAGCAAATTAATATTGAAACAAAACACATAATATAGTAAATAAAATTGGGGGAATTCACAGTAAAGCATTGATATGAATAACTATAACAGAATTTAAATTTTAAAAAATTGGTTATTTGTAAATCTTAATATGATAGTGCATGGTTATAAAGCAAATTATTGAAACAAAATACATAATTTAGTAAATAAAGTTAGGCAAATTCCTAATTGTAAAGTAATAGTAAATAAGTAATAATAGTAAAGTATTGATATGAATAACTACAACAGAATTTAAATTTTAAAAAAAATGACTAATTAAAAATGATTCAGAACTTTTAAAGAATATGATAGTGCAGCAAACGAAGCTAACTACTTGCATTTTCTCAAATAATATTCTTTTAAGCATTTTCATTCTTCACAGATTGTTAGAGCAAGATTTCTCAAATGATTAAATATATCTTTTTGCTTTAGGCTTCAAATATAACTGTTTGACTGAGACTTAAGTTTTAAAAAACAATGAAATTAGTGAGGAAAAAAGTCAAAAAGAATCCATAACTTTATTTTCCTTCCTTGCTAAAGAAAGTGTATTAAACAATGATTTATATGTTATACATTCAGCTTTATAAGCAACTTTTACTACCTCATTAAACATTAAATAAGTTTTAAATAAGAATATTTTATTGAACACTATTTATTTAGAAATGTAAAAATAGCTTTCCTACAATAAGTATTTTGAAAATTATCAGACAAGACCCACCACACACAAAAAAAAATTGAAAATATTTTTTTAAATATTTAAATTAAGAAGAAAAAAAATGGCTGAGGTACAAAGAAAAAATTAATAAATAAGTAATAAAAAAGGCTGAGGTGTAAAGAAAAAAAGATCAGCAGCATTCTTGGAATAAATTAGCCTATTGGCTGTACTTAGTTTATTAGTTATAACAGTCTATTCTGCAGAAAATCATTAGTCAAAAATTTTCCTCAGTAACATTGAAAAAAAAAAAAATGCAAATGCACAAAGTTCAAACAAATATTTAAATTATATTTAATAATCATTTCATAAATGTATTCTGATTCTTAGGCACCATGTATTACAACATGCAAAAGAAAGTTTTAGATTTAAAAAAAAAAATGGTAGTATAGTCTTCCCGGAAAAGCATGTTATTCTGTATACGGTTTTAAAAAAACAGAGAGCAATCTTTATACGATTGGTAAAAATGCTGCCACTTTAACCTGTCAGTATAGCAAATGTGGAGGCTCTCCACTGCAGAATGATTTTTGTTCCTTTATTTATTATTGTAAATTTATATATTAAAAAGTGGTGGCAACACCGACTTTTGTTTCTTTTAAAGTTTTGATTATTTCACGTATATTTAATTTGTTAAGTAGTATTGTATTTTTTTTTTTTGTAAATAATTTGTCTTTAATCAGAGCTCAGAGAAGTGGCATTAGTGTTAAGAACTATTTGTTCAGGAAGGATGAATTCTTTTTTCCTGTCATTACTGGTTATTCTATTTGAAACAATTTTTGTGAAAACGAATTCTGAATTGAAAAGAATAAAAAAGGAAGAAGTTGCATTCTGACTAAGTAGGTCTGTGTTTATTTTAATCAAACCTTTTTTCGATATTGAAATTGGCCAGTTCCGATGTAAGATGGAGTCTAAATTAATTACACTAAGGCCTATGGCAAATCTGCTCCCACTACACAAATATTTGTTACTCACAGAATAAATGCCTATGCACTTGATATTTTGACTGAATGTCCAAAACTTTAACTTCTAAACAGCAGTGTCACTGATAATGTTATTTAGAAAAGCCTCAAATATTACTATAGTTAACTTTTAAAAACATAAAATTTTATAGCCATATCCAAACTGTTGTGCTTTTACAATCATTTCTGCCTAATTATATTGCAATTACTTTTCATCAATTCATTACAAAACTGCTTTAATTCAATTTAATGAATGTTCAAGAAAAATAAATATTTTTTTACTGGTGCATAACATAAAATTTAAAACAATCAAAACAAAAAATATTATTCTGATATTTCGAGCAGAATTCATATAAATCAAAAAATCACCACTAAATATGATTAAGAAATTTAAAAAAGTGTTACAAAACATATAAATTGAAATAAAGGAAAAAGCACACTTACACTAACCAACCCAAAAGCAAAAGAAAGTCAAGGATGTATACATAAGATATTATATTATGCATTTAATAGCCATATTTTTACAAATAGAGTTCATGAGATAATTATAACATTTTGAATTTGTAACAATACACTTTAAAATTTAAAAAAGAATTAATGCTGATCAATTTCAAATTAATACTTGAAAAAAAAATAAAAGAAAACTTAAAAAAAAAAACTAGCAAGTTGATAAAAAATATCAAATGAAAATATAAAACTAAATATAGCATGATTTCAAATACAATATATATAACCTCAAATTAATATTTGAATTTATTTAATTCATTATGATTTATTTAATATTTGAATTTATTATAATTTCATTTTAATATTTTTAAAAATTAAAGAAAACTAATAGAACTAACAAATTGATAAAAAATATCAAATGAAAATATAAATAAACTAAATAGCATGATTTCAAATATAATGTATATAATCTCCTACTATTTCCAACTGTTGGCAAAGTTCTGGTTACAGGTCTCCAAATCTTTAACTTTAGAGACTATCTAATCATGCAGAGTTCAAAAGATAGTTATACATTCTGAATTTGTAATGATAAAATTTAAATAAAAATTAACTTTGATCAATTTAAAAAAATGAAAGAAATCTAACAAGTTGATAAAAAAAATATCAAATGCTATTTTATGATAGAAATATATATAAAAATAATGATATGAAAAATAGTGATCATATAATAAATAAATATGATTAATTCAAATGATAGAAATATAAATAAACTAAATAGCCTGATTTCAAATATAACATATATAATCTCCTACTATTTCCAACTGTTGACAAAGGTTGCGGTTGCAGGTCTCCAAATCTTTAATCTTTGACTTTAGAGCTTCTACTTCAGAGCGGAGGATTTCTTCTTGCCGTTCCCAAGACTCTTTACTATCAGCCAGAGTCTGTTCGGCCGTTCTTGCTGCATCTTTCAGTTTTTCAACGCTCAAGGAACATTTCTGATGCTTAGGAAAAAAAATTATATACAAATTAGATAAGCAAAGGCAGAGAATGATATAATGTTTCAACTCATTTAAGTTACTTTCAGCAATTTATGCATAAGTTTAAAAAGATTTATGTACATTAACCCTTTGCGATCAGCAAATTTCTCTGATGGGAGTACCAGATAGTCGGAGCAAATTTAGCTTTTTGGAGTTGTTCCTCTCTTAGTGATTGAAAGCAAATATGTGGATATTAGAAAACACTGAATTTGTTGAAATTGATTTATTGTGTTTAATAGTGCTTGTAATACATCAAAACATCAATTTTTAATTTCTGGATAAATATATCCAAAATAATTGGCTAAGTGGATTTATAAGAGAGAGTGTAGGCCGCGGTTGCCCGGTTGGTAGAGAGTCAGTCTCGAAATCGAAAGGTCACGGGTTCTGTCCTCGTCTCGGCCAAAGACCGTCTTGTTGGCTCATGGCAATGGGGGCACATTCAATAGGTTCTCCAAGTGCCCGTCACAAATGATACCTCTGGGGGTACTGAATCAGGGATGAGACAGTCACTGATTTGGATCTGAATTCTGACTGGCGGATGGATGAATGAGTTTGATCTCCCCTACAAAGGGTTGTGCGCTCGAGCAAAAGTCATCCTTTCACCTGAACGGTACTCGTTCACAACAAAAGGCACACACCTCTGCCTTCATTCAGGCTGGGTATGACCGAGTGGCATTAGACCTGCCCACCACCCACCATACTAGTCTTGGGTGTGTAGTTCTCCTATGCCCCGGTGTACGGCTGGTGTACATCTGCACCGAACCAGACTGGATAGTTTATACCCATGAGTAGTTGAGCGAGTTGGTGATCCCCCCCACACTGATACATGGTTGGTGTTCTCTGCGTATAAAAATGCATCCAAATAGCCATTTTATTTGTTTAATCCAAACTTAATCAGATTGCTCCTCTGTGTTTGTAGCCACTTGCACACAACTCACGGAGAAATCTTTTTTTTCCACAGGTGTAGTGATATTTGATGCTATGTAATGCACATGATAGAATTAAGCCAGTTAAATCATTTGGTAAATGCAATCTCCGGTTGCCAACTTGGAAAAATAAGCATGTAAAAATATTTAAATACATCGTAAGAAAAAGTGCGGAAATACAATGAGTCAGCTGTAATCTTTTTAGAATCACAACAAATAAATCTTGCAAATCTGCTGATACACATGATACAAAAATACTTCAGTGAATGAATGTAATCAGAATTTAGGCTTCACTTAGGTAAGGTTTCCATTTGGACAAATCTGATCACACAAAGGCTTTCGGTAAGATGACTATACATA
The DNA here is from genome assembly GCA_026543055.1 of Argiope trifasciata. NCBI lineage: Eukaryota > Metazoa > Arthropoda > Arachnida > Araneae > Araneidae > Argiope > Argiope trifasciata. Next base: position 1,006,116 of record JAPMOQ010005217.1, on the reverse strand, counting down.
TTGCATCAAACTGGAGCAGCTTCAACGACAACTTGTGGCAACCTTGACCGCTAAGAGTTAATACATATTCCTCGTATAATACAGAAATTAAGTAAAAACTATGAATTAATGGATAAATAGAAAAACTACAAAAAGTTTATACATATAAATATAACTACAAAAACAACTGAAAAAACTTTCATGCAGGAAACCTCGCTTGGCAATATTTGTCAGCAAAAGAATTTTTAGCATGGTTATGACGAAGAAATGGAAGGGAATTTTATTCTAACATGAATATTAAAACACTTGAGTTCCTCATCATTACATTCTATTATGATGATAGGAGGGCCAATTGCTATAATTTTAAACTGTGCAATAGGGTGGAACAAAAATGCACCCCCCCTTTAAAGATTTGTGTTTTGTAATAGTGTAAAAAAACTGCCTTTTAGGTCCAAAACTAATAATAAAAAATCTGATCACAATATAGCATTAATATGAAATTCCTCAAAAAGCTTAACAGTTGTATAAAAAAAAAAGGAAATTTTCAAAAAGGACCTTTTAAAATTTTACTTTGGCGATACTGCAGAAAACTGCCTTTTAGGTTCAAAAACCATGTTAGAAAATCTGATTGCAATATTACCTTATCTTGAGACGTCACAAAAAGCTTGACATTTGAAAAAAAAAAAAAAAAAGGTAATAAGGTAGAAAATTTCCCTATTAGGTTTAAAAACAATATTTTAAAATGTGTTGGTTTCGCATTTTATTTTTAGCTCTATAAAATGAAGCAGAAAAGCGACGACTTAAACAGAAGCCCTTCCTTCATATTTCAGCATCATATACATTTATTTACATACATCTAGATATATTTCTGAATATAATTAACTAAAATATTAATTAAACACATATTCAGATATAAAAGGATAAGTGATAAAAAGCATATATTTACTTCCTCTTTTAACTGAGTCAGTGCTTGCATATCTTGAGCGTGCAACATTAATTCTCGTTCATATTTCTCTTGAACCTTTAAAAAGAATGCAGAATATATTAGATTCTTCAATGTTAATACAGTATGACTTCATAAATAGAGCAATGGTGTATACGTACATCTTTCATCAATCTCAACTGATTCTGACAATCCTCTCGAGCCTGATCAGCAGTTTTCTTGGACATTTCAGCTTGATTTTTATAGTCTTCTATTGATTTTAGGGCTTCAGTTAACCTTTTTTGCAAGTCATTAGCCTAACAAGTGAATATTTTGAAAGAGAAAAAATACAATAATAGTAGTAAACTGTAAAGATATTTTATGCTGTACCATTAATAGCTTGATTCCACACAGAAATTAAATCGCAATGCAAACTTCATAGCATGATCATGTTCACATAAAAATTATATTAAATTTTTATTACATATTTAATTTTTTTAAATTTTTTTTACAAAAATTATATTTAATTCTTTAAAAAAATTATAAAAATTATATTAAATTTTTTATAGTAACTGAATGTATGAAACATGATAAACATAAAACATAAAAAATACATTTTCATAAATTATAATATAAAACTTCAATTAACTAAACACAAAACAGAGTTAAAAATAATTAGCATTTCAATAATCATTCCAACTGCATGCATCATAACAGAAGGTAAAATCCCAGGACATGTTTTAGTGTCAAGTAATTGTTATGCAATCATATTAATTTATTAAAAAGTTATGAAAATCACCAACATCTTTTATATGCATACATTATATATCAAATGTTAAAATAAATACAGTAAACTCTCGCTACAACTATACCCGATACAACAATAACTCCCTCTACTACAATAATGCTTTGTGATCCCGGTGATTTTGCATATAAACTAATGTTAATCTCCCCTCAATATTGCGATATTCTTTAGAACAATAAACCCCAGTAAAACGATTTTTCAATCTAAATTTCAGTATTATTTTCTCCCTTTATAATAATATTTTGATTTTCAAATGCTTTTTTTTTTTCATTTTCTTTTGTTATTTTTTCCGTCTATTAAGACTCATTGTGGATATTCAACTTATCCCTGAATAAATAACTATTGTTCAGATTTCAAAACAGATGAAGACCACCCTTTTGGGAATTGGAGTGGGTGAGGGGGAGTGAAGTGTAAATGTATGCTTAGTCTCATTTCCCAGTAAGCTTTGGAATTCTGATAAGGTTTAAGGACATCTAGACCTATCTGGTCACTTTGTCACAAAACAAGTGCCCTTTGTTAGAGGAACAGGGGGAGATGGAGGCGGGGTGTTGTTAACTGACGTATTGAAAAATGAGTTCAAAGGTTGTTTTATAGTCTAATGATTTTGAGTTCTACGCAAAACATTTGGTTTAAACTTTTCTTTCTTTCACGCAATATTGTTCCCTAAAGGCCTTATCACACGGTGAAATGTCGCCAGCACTTTTCCGTTTCTACCCTCAAAAACTGGTCAAGCAAGTTTCATAATCGACAACTTAATCGAACAAGTTCAAAAATGTTATCAGAAATATGATGCCACATAAGTGACGCCACTTTCCTTGTTGTTTGCTGACAGAAAGCGCCGAAGATATTTTGCCGTGTGATAAGGCCTTTAGATGGAAGGGCGAAAGCAACTATCTTTTCGAGATAAACTGAACGTTATCAATGATATTGATGAGGGAATGAAGCAGATTGATGCGACTAAGAAACATGGATTATCGCAATCTACAGTTGTAACGTTCCTAAAGAGAAAGCAAATCGAAGATGCTGTAACTTCAAATGAAATTAACCCAGAGCGAAAACGAAAGTTGCGACAAATGAAAACATTGATGCTGCTGTTTTAAAATGGTTTCAAGAGATGAGAGCAACAAATGTCCCAATAAATAGACCTTTATTATGTGCAAAAGCACAGAAATTTGCAGCAATGCTAGGGAACGAAACTTTCAAAGCTAGCAATGGTTGGTTAATACAGGTCCATTGCAGTCCTTATTGTCATCCCAAGAAGCTCTTCAATCTGTGAATTCTCTACGGACATTTTTTTCAAGCCTTCCGTCGACAAATGAAGAACATTTTCGTGCACTAGACTCAATGCATACAGTATTGTTGAACTTAACAGTTAAAAAAATGAATAAACAAAAATATTGGATTATTTTCAATAAAAAGTGTTTTCAGGTATGTGAATATTTCTGTGCTTATTTTCTGAATTTATCTTATTTTTTTTAGTATTTAAACCACTATTATTAGTATTTTACAAATTAATTTCTTCTAAATATAGACTTAAAAGTAGTATGTTATGCACCTTAAACTAATAATAATTAAAAAAAAACTCTTATTAAATGCTCATAATATGTGGGCCCTCGATATAACAATATGCCTCTCTACAACAATATATTTATTTGGTCCCTAAAAAATTATTGTAACGAGGTTTCACTGTATTGTATGTTAAAAATTACATACAGAAAAAGAATTTTAACTGAATACACATAAATTATTAAAGTATTTTATAACTATTAAAATATATTAATTTATGAAAAAGTTATGAAAATTACCATCTTTTAGATGCATATATTATATACATTACATTAAACATTAAATCTTAAATATTGTATGTTTAAAATTACATACATAAAAATAATTTTTTTAAACTAAATACACATAAACTATTAAAATACTTTTTTAAAAAATCAGGAATTTTACTTTACACAATGAAGTTTTATGAATTTTCATTTTAACAGAACTAAAACATTCGATGAAAAGCTAGCATTCAATCTGCAGATGATCATTAATTTATTATATTTTGAAGCTTCCTTAATCAACTAGGAAAAGTATTAAATAAATCGTAATTGTAAAAATGTTCAGTGAAACAGTTTGCTCACAATTCATAGTAAGCGTCATTACATCTGCATGTTATTGTTCAATAACATATATTTGTTCAGATTAACTAATTTATAGCTGATCCCTTAAATTGTATGATTCCACGGCTAATTTTTTATTATTGAAATAAAAATCACAGAAACCTAAACTCATTTTACATACACTTTTTAAATTCTAGATTATCACAAAGCTGAAGTTTTCCACTTTCATTATTTAATATTTATACTGATTCATTACATTCTCATTTCAAAAATCCTTTAGGTTAATTGTTAATATTCCCTACCATGAGTATTTTAAATATCAGAGGATAATTAATTGAGTTTGTTTTTTCTGTTAGTGGATCAGTGTTACACTGATATCAGTAATAAGTTCTGATTAATTGTTCTTAAGTACTGATTAAATGTTCCTAAACTCGTATTTTGCAAACACTTTTTTAATGCTAGATTATCACAAAGGTCAATTAGCTGGGATTTTTTCCACTTTTATTATTTAATATTTATACTGATTCATTACATTCTCAGATCATAAATCCTTTAGGTTAATTGTTAATATTTTCTACTATCCGTTTTTTTTTTAAATATTAGAGAATAATTATTTGTTTTTTTTCTGTTAGTGTATCAATGTTGCAATTTGATATCAGTAATAAGTTTTGTTAATTGTTCCTAAGTACTGATTAAATGTTCATACCCATTATGGATAAAAAGATTTTGCAGAAATTAAAGGAGGCAAGAAATAAATCACGTAACTGAAAATGAGACAATTCCAAATGCTAAATTTTATTTTAAATCAGCACTGCTGAAGCAGACTATTTACATTTATATAATATTTTCCTACTTATATTGACTTTCCATATTATATTACTAATATATTAATATTAGTTATATATTTACTAATATTTTATTTACTAATATATTTATTATATTATATTTATACTACTTTCCTATTTATCAATGTACTTTTTTTAATTGGCTAAGCTACATTTACTAATAAAACAAATGGTTATTGATCCAGAAACTTTGAATAATCCTTTTTGCATACTTAACTCTCGTGAGTATTATAATGCATTAATTCTTTTGTAAACAACAAAATATTATGTAATATCTAATAATTTGATTTATTGCTATTTCTTTCTACTTAAAATTATGTTTTTATCAATTTTTTTTGTTTATTTTAGCAATATACAAATGCAGGTGTATCTGTCAGATAAAGAGCAGCCCCATTTGCTGGAAAAAGGCACGTGACTAACAGAGTGTTAAAGATTTTTAAGTGTATTTACCATGAAGATCACTTTTATATAATATTATATAATTAATTATAAAATATTACAGTAAGAATATTATCCACCCCTCATCATTTCAAAAAATTTAATCACAGAGATACTGTTAACAAGACGACAACCCATTTAAAATGGGCAAATCATCTTGAAAATAAAAATTCAAAAATCTTACCTGCAAATTAGAATTTTGTGTCAGCTTCATATTTTCTTCAATAAGTTCTCTGTTATTCTTCTCCATGTCTTCCAGATTTTTTTCTAAAGCAACCCGAGCTATTGAAACGACAAAGTATTTTGAATAAGATTTTTTCCCATTAAATCATATTTATATAAACTCTACAATATATTATAGACAAATATCACCTATATTATAATCTCTATTTCTATAATCTATAATCATTATTAGACTATAATCTCTATTTCACAGGAACATAATTAGCTTTCTACATATATGGTAATAATACACAGCTAGCAGGGGCAGCCATCTGGGGGGTGCTTTGCAGCTGGGCCCAGCCAATAAGCAGACCTTCACCACAATTAAGAATGAAAAGTGTTCTAACAAATAACAATATTGCACGCACTAAAAGTCTACCAGCTTGTTTCCAAGTGGCTGGCTGAGCATCGACCAATGCCTTTATGAGGCAAAGATCGCAGTGATGACTATAAAAAGGCGGGAAATGTTCATTCATGAATAAGGAAATCTCCGTCAGACATGTTAAGACAAAGCAGTGGTGCCCAGTAGTCGAGGCTGAGGCTGAATTCGAACGGACTTGTAAATCATCAGCTATCTACTTCTGTCTATATCTAACGTAATATTTTTTACGATCCTTTACATTGCCTGTGACTAAATATAATAAATGCTGAACCCTCTTTCAGCAAATTAAAATGAAATAAAGGATTATCTTCAGTCAAGCACATGGGTATAATGCTTAAAATCTTTTGCCATACTAAGTACCAAAAAAAATTGCAAAAATTGTCATTTTTCCGGATTAATTAAGAGCAAAAACAAAACCATGCATTATTAAATATGCATGCAAATGTTCGAGGATTTTTCTTCTTTTTAGTACTTTGCTAAAAATTTAGGGACCCAAATGGTTTCTTGCAACAAGGGCCTTTCATAGAGAAGGCTGGCTCTGACAGCTATGATAAAACCTAAAAAATTATACAAAATAGGATTTATGCAATAAAAGAAGATACAAGTTACATACCTTCACTGTTTGATTTCAAAGCATTTTCCATCGATTCTTTAAGCTGCTTATTTATCTAGGAGGAATTATTACATTAAATACCTATTAAGTTATGTTCTAGTCAATTTATATATGCAACAATTCAAAATACTAAAATATTTAAAGCAAAAAAAAAAAAAAACTTACTTCATCTTGTTCTTTAACACGTAATTCCAGATCCTTACACATATTCAAATATTGATCGGCACTTTGTGTAGTTAATGCTAATTTATTATCCATAGCTAAAAAAGAATTATGTAGTTGTTATTTCTTTAAAATAAACTAACACTTGTACAAGAAACTTATTTTAATAATGTTTAATAAAATAGGATTTCAAACATAACATATAAATTATTAAGATACAGAACAGTATAAAGAAATGCATTAACCTCCTTATAAATTTTAACCAAATATTAAAAAAATAATATTTGATGAAAACTTTTCTATAAATCCGGAATCTTTTTCACTTGTATTTAAACATAGTAAACTTCATATTTATGAACTTCGTATAAAGGACAAGGATTAGGTTAGGCATCATATCTGCTGCTTGAACTTCCTGACCTTTTTTGGATGTAACTAATATCCTCAGAATAATATTGTTTTGATTTATTTTCTCAATTTATTGTAAAATATTGCTGCATTGAACTGAAACACTGCTGAGTCTGCATAGCTGAATGGTTATGAAGCTAGACTCACAGTCAGGAGATCGTGTGTTCGAATCCCAGTGGACATAAAATCTGTTTAAGCATTTTTCCTTGATTTCATGTTCCAAAAGATTCTGGACCTTTCTCTCATTGACCAGATGAGTGCTCTGAACTTTTCTTACTATCTCCAGAAAGGTATTCTGGAACTTTTCCTACTTGTATAAAAGCTGAAGATCTCTCAGACACAGGGTTCAGAGTTGAGCTAATAAATTGATTTGACTTTACTTCCTGTGTCTTCTTGAGTTCTATCTATGCGACAATATGTTCTTAACTGTATATGAATTTATTGCACAATATGTTCTAATGTTCTATTAATTTAAATCAATGTAAAATCAAATTTAATTTTCAGAAAACATAAAGCATTATTTTTGATAACTGAATTTCAGATACGATTCAATATAAAACACTTGCAGATGTATTAACCAACCCTACAAAATGTATGCCCCCTAAACCGAATTTCAGCCCACCAATCATGCCTCAGAACTGTTTGTTCAGATTTACTTTACAAAAATATACTTATTTACTAAAAATTTACAGATTTACTTAAGAGTTTTTAAGAAAGAAATGATTTGTATTCCTTCAAGTGGGTTCTCTCCTATCCATACTTTTTACCAATACATAAATTAGAAGTGCACGATAATTCTATTAATAGAAAAAGCAATTTACAAATATAAAACGAAATCAATGCAACAAAATAAGAAAAATTATTCAATGCTATCAAAATTGCATTGACAATTAGCACATCAACTATAGTAAAAAACCACTTGCATTTATGATCGAGTGTTTAACCCATAACATACAGAAAAACTACTTTTCATTGCAGAAAAAGAAAACTGTTTTAGAGGTATAATTTTTTAAAAAAGATAGCATGAATAAATCTTGTCAATTTAAGATAATTAACTTTACGTACATCACAGCATTAAAAAAAAATGTTAAACTTCCCTTTTTAAAAAAATTTTTGATAAAACTCTAAGAGAAATATGTACTAATAAAGTATCAAACAAATTATTTTCTTGTGTTTCATATTATTTTTTAATTAGACAACATTGTATAATAGAATGTTTAACAAATTTTAAATGAACAAAATAAAACTGCAGCAGTTTAGCACACACACTCCTGTAAAATATTAACTTCTAGCTGGTACCCAGGCTCCTCAGAAGAAATAATATTGGAAACATAGTTTGAAATTATTTAAAATAGTTTTCTATTTTAATTAGGAATGATACTTATTTTCTTGTCGGCAATGAAACATTCAATGAAATGAAAAGATATATAAAGGAGGAGTATAAATAGCATTTATTCTATTTCTGTTATTCTATTCTACAAACAAATATTCATTTTTATGTGTTAGATTTGTGTATTCTTTTAGAATTGTAAATCTTGGTGTTCTTTCAGAACAGTACTGAAAGAAACTATTTATTGTATCTCGTGATTCAGTAAATATCCGTTCTGAATTCTCAAGTTTAATGTTAAAAAACGGGATTAAAATATTTTCTTTTAAAACTGATTAAACACAAAAATTTTATTTTTACTATAAAATCTTTCATATAGTTGAAAAGATAATTTTTTGAAAACTAAGAGAGTGCAAAATGATTTGTACTATCATATTTTTGGAAGTGACTGGAAAAAATGCTAACATTTTATCAAATGTTTATTAAAAATTTCAAACCTATAAGCATGTTTAACCTAATACATCCTTGCACAATCTCATATAAAGCCATTACCTCAGAGAACAACTTACATTGCATTCACGCACAATAGCTGCGAAATATTATCGTTTAGCTTCAATTCAGCCTCTTTACTAAATTGGTCGTGTCTCCTTGGCGAGTGATTTGGCGATTAATCTATGGTTAAGAGATGCAATAAATAGATCCAAAAAATGATTTTTATACATTAGATGATTGTGTTATGCCTATAACCATTCCGTCAGTGCAATAAGTAGTCGAAGTTTTATCGTAATCGGTTGAGTGGTACAGCAGAGTATAATAGATATACAAACATTTATTTTTATTTACATAGATTAATGCAGATTTATATCAGATAACATTTGATTCAAAAAATTCTAAAGTTTCTATATCATGAGAAAAGTATGTTGCTTGATATGGATAAAATAAAATTTTAATACCTTTTAGTTTTGCATCAGCTTCATTTAATTTCTCTTTCAAAATTTTAACATCAGCTGTTGGTACTGTAGACTTGGGAGTTTTAACAGCTGAAATGGAAAATTTATATAATAATGATAATACTACACAATTTTCTAAAAAATATAAAATGTGCTTTAATTTTTTACTTTAGATTAGAAGGCACTGCAAATTTAAATTAAAATTAATTAATTTATATTAACAAAATAGACTTAATGTCAATTTTCAAAAAATTAGACTCAAGATTTTTTTTTTTTTTTTGCAATTTTGCAATTTAATTTTGGTCAGTCAGAAGATTGCTTTGGCAGTTAGATTACAAAAGTTCCATTTCTGTACTTCACAACTGATTGAATTATAGAAATGTCTTGTTTACCTATTTAAAACAATAAAATTAAGAAAAATATATAGAGTAATAATGACCTTTCAAATTCATTTACTTGTATAAAATTGGCAAAACATTGATCAACTGTAAAAATGTCTTTGTGTAATCTAATGAAGCAGGGAAATATTAAGTTTTGTACAACACACAAATTCACTGATATATTTTTATCAAATGAAGTTAAATAAAATAAAATAAACAATAGTTTCAATCAATTATTTCTATAACTGTTACAGGAATTTTGAATAATGCAAAATAGACTAAAAATTCAATCAGTCAAGTGCACTTGAATTAAAAGCATAGTATTTAAATAAAACATAATAGTGTATGAATTCATAATTCAAGAGCTCCTTTGAATGAACCTCATTAATTTCGATTATTTTCAAGTATGTACTTTCTTTATCTACAGAAAAATTAATCATGGCTCATTGTAGGAGTACAAAAAAATTTGCAAATTTTTTATACTCATTTGTACAATTTTTTGTACTTATTTAAACTAATTTTTTGTACAAATTTGTACTATTTTTTGTATTTATTTGTACTTTTTGTAATCATTTGTACTCGTTTTTTGTACTCATTTTTTTACTAACTTGTACTATTTTTTGTATTCATTTGTACTCAATTTTTGTCCTCATTTGTACTCATTTTTTGTACTTTGTAATGCACAGTAAGTTGAGGAAGAATTAGTAAGATTTTGAATCACATATTTTTGTCCCCACTTTTTGAAATAACCTCAATTCCGATTTCAACATATGATCCTTATTATTTTTCAGTTCAGCATTAAAAAAGTAATAATAATAATTTAAAGATATAGGTATGAAGTGTTTTATAAGGATTTAACAGCAGTAAAAGGAAAAATTTGTAAATTAATTTTATCTGGGAATATCATTTTTTAAACTTAACAGGTAAATTATTTTTAGGCAATAGGTAAATTACATAGGTAAATCAGCAGCATAACAAAATTTCCCCTCTTATTTTGGAAATTTTTGAAATTAACAATGCCTAGTTTAATCTTATAAGTAAAAGATTAATGTGTGTGTGGTGACATTTTAATAAGCCAGTAACATCCACTAGGCACTAGCGATCGCTTTCGTCGAACGGATAAGATATTGGACTTGGAATCCAAACATCGCAGATTCAATCCTTGGTGGAATTCCGCCAACACATTTTCCCAATTCCAGCCAAATCCCGTCACCACATTGGTGACCTTGGAATATAAACGTTCAAATAGCTGTCGAGGCGCCACCTACCCGCAGCAAACGCAACCAACACAAAGTCGTCAGACTCACTTGACGCAGCAGCAACTCTCTTCGCTCGCCATAACGCTTGGCGCTATAAAAATCGTTCATCTCTCCGCGGGCTCACTGATAAGGGAGTATTGTGGTGACAACTTAATAAACCAGTAACAGATACTAGACATGAGCGTACGCTTTTGTCGAAGCGATAAGTTACTGGACTTCCAACCCAAACATCGAAAGTTCGATAATTGGCACAATTCCGCCAACACCATCGCCACATGTGTTTCATTTATTTTGAAACAGTTATATTAGCAATGATATAAAACTATACATACGTGAATCTGTAATGGATGGTTTCTCAGGAGTGAGCTGTGTTTTTGTATTAGCCAACTGTAAGAAAAGAAAAGTAATGATTACATATATATATATATGTAATAGATGATTTTTTAAAATTATTATTACTACTTACATCTTGATTCAAAGCATGCACTTGAGAATATGCATCCACTAAATCTTCATGAATTTTTCTATTTCTGTCAATCTCGGCATCAATTTTTGTTTGTAGTTCTTTCTTCTGTTTCTGAAACAACAACAAAAAAAAAAAACCTTGCTAACAAATACAAAAAAAAATGTAAATATAAAATCCTACGTTCAAAAAGAAATACATACCTCCCAAACTTTTACAGCAGATCGATACTCTTCGTGTGCGTTTTCCAATTTAGTTTTTAAAATAAGATTTTCTTTCTCTAACTTTTCATTTTGATACTGGAGATTTCTTTTAGTTTCTCCCTCAATTCTTTCTAAATTATTCTAAATCAATGAAGAAAAAAAAATCATTCATGTAAAAAGAATACAGATTTAACAAACAAAAAAAAATCCATATTCAAATAGAAAGAAAAAATTCAGATTTTACTTAATAATTAATGAAGGATAAATTAATATAAACTGTAAAAGATTTTTTAAAATACATAAATGAAATCTCATTTCCTATTGCAGAAAATTAAATTAATTTTTAAGAGTCATATGCGAATTAAGTCATAAGCGACAAAAATGTCTTATTTCATTTTTTTTATTTCTCATAAAATAAATATTAAATACCATCTCTAATACATATCAATATTTAAAATTAACAAAACCAAAGAATTACTGTTCCATATGCTCCACTTGTGCCAATTTGTGCATCAAATAACCAATAAAGAGAAAAATGTTTGAATAATAAATTTTAAAAAAAAAAAGTTCTTAAGATGATCCAAAAGAGAAAACATTTTACTACTAATTTTCAAAAATGAATTTCTGCAGTCTAGTAACAAACATCAAATGTTTTAAGCAGCTATTGTCAATTTTTAAAAATGACTTGTAAGTATTAAAAAACATGACTAAAGGCAATACAAAGTATAAATAATTTTTTTTTTTTTCATATGAATTTCTCACTAAATTACTCATAAGAATTAATACTAGTTTATTTTTGGTTTTCTTTTGTTTCAGTTTAAACGGAAAAATCATAAGCAAAACTGTTAACATCAAAATTACTGGTTGATCACTTATAGAAGCTATGTCTAAGTAGATATCTGGTAAGTCTAATCTATATAAATAAAAATGAATGTTTATCTGTTTGTCTCTTATGCCCGGCCGCACCGCTCATTCAATTGCTATAAAATTTTGAATACTTATTACTTGTACTTACGTAACAGCCATAGGCATATTAAAATTATGTTATCTACATAAATAAAAATGAGTGCTTTTCTGTATGTCTCTCATATCTTCTTAAACCCTTCCTCACACTGAGATGAAACTTCGTCAGCTTAATGTTTACACCTACAGGGCGATTATAGAGATAGTACAAAGACCTAAGAAATTTTTTTAAAAATTTGAATCCTAACCGCATCTATTTACCAAGGATTAGTCTCCAAATAGATTGCCGTGGAGACAATAGATTCAGTAGAAAAGTTAAATTTGTTAAAGGCTAATATTGTATAGCTATTGAACACAAATGTCATGCAAGTCATTCTCAGAGGTAGCAACTTTATTAAGACTTTCTGAGAAAACTTTGGAGAGACCAATTATGGGTGTTTTAAATTTTAATTAAATTTTAGCGCTTTTTGCAGTAACTTCCAAAAATATTATAGTACAAATCATTTTGCGCTATCTTAATTTTCGAAAATTACTCTTTCAACTATATTAACGATTTTATGGCATTACTATATTTTCCATGTTTAATGAATTTTAAAGGAATATATTGTAATCACCCTTTTTAAAATTAAACTTGAGAATACTGAACAAATATGAAACGAATCAAGAGATACAATAAATAGTTTCTTTCATTACCTTTCTGAAAGAACATCAGGTTTTACAATTCTAAAAGAATACACAAATCTAATATATAAAATGTTGGGAATAAATCAAAATTATCCTATTCATATTGGCAGTCTCTGTAATTGGGTTCAAATTTTTTGAATCCAGCTCATCAGCAGTCACACAAGAGCAAAGATCTCAAATGATATGCTAATAAGATGAATCTTATTTACATATAATTGAAGATGAACTTTTTTTTGTTTACCACCGCATATATAAATAAGAAGTCAGATGTTGATGATTGGATTTTGAGATGCTAGTTGTCGTTGTGTGCATTTCAAGTAGATGTGTGTTCATCGATAAGTAAGTTTTTATTTTTCCTTCTCTTTACAAGAGGTAACCACATTTAAATTAATTTCAGGTTATTCTCTAATCGTCATTGCGTGGATCTCTTTCTTAGTAGATAAATGCAATTTACTAATTGGGCGAAATTTATCTCAATAAAAAAGGATATTTGTTCTTGTTTTATATACTGTCAGACAGTTCATTGCACTTCGATAAAACATTGCCAAATTGTTTGTTGGGAATAAGTCAAAATTCTCCTATTTATATCGGCAGCATTCGCAATCGGGTTCAAATTTTTCGAATCCAGCTAATTCGATGCAGTTAATTAATTTAAAACGATATGTAAATAAGATGACTCTTATTTGCATATCATTGAAGAAGAGGAATTTTTTTTTTTTAACGCCGTAAGTATAAACAAAAAATCAAATGTTAGGTAAGAAAAGATCGACTGAACTTTTAAGTTGTTGTCGTTGTATATTTTTCAAGTAGATGTGCGTCATTCGATAAGTATGTTTTTACTTTTCGTTCTGGTTACAAGATGTAACCACGTTTAAATAAATTTCAAGTTATTTTCTAATCATCATTGCGTGGTTCTCTTTCTTAATAGATAAATTCAATTTACTAATTAGGCCTAATTTATCGCAAAGAAAATGGTTATGGGCCAGAATCCCACAATGACGATCGGTTTTTAAACTTATTTGAGAAATTCGGCATTCGGAAATTTATTAAGAAGAAAAGTATATTTAATCTTTAAAGACTGTTAAGTCGGGGAGGCCGCCATGAATAACGATCACGTGACTCCATTGACTTCCGATAATTATCCTACTTGGAAACAGGATATGATAGCTATTTTGTTGGATCGTAATGTGTATGATTTTGTATTAGGAAAAGAAATTCCTCCCAGTGACGATGCAACGGAAAAGGAGGAAGCGCGTTATAAAAAACGGTGTAATAAAGCTTTCTCGACTATTTACCTAAATGTTTCCAAGGATCTCCGGCCTTTGGTTGCCGATACAACGGAAGGGAAGACGGCATGGGAAATAATTCAGAAATATTTCCATCCAGAAAGTAGAGCTCGTATGATAGATTTATTAGATCAATTCTTTTCGTGCAGAATCAATGTTAATGTGAGAATTGGACTTTATGCAGCTAGATTTCGGAAAACAGTAGCTGATTTACTAGATTGTGGCGAAAAAATCCCTTTGAAATACCAAGCTTTTCAGTTAATCAGATTTTTACCAGATTGTTTCGGGGCAATTGTCCAAGCTATTTATAGATGGCCCGATGAACAATTTACGTTTGATAAAGTTCTAAATGAACTTATTGCCGAAGAAGCTCGTTTGGAACAATGTTCGAGGGACAACGAACAGTTTGCACTACACAGTGCTATTCCACCTGGAACTAGTGCAAGAATTCGTTCAAAGTTTAATCGTCCCTCAGGCAAGCAAAGTAAATATAATAATTCAGGGTACAATGATAAGAACTTTAGGGGAAACAAAAAGATTAACCCAAAATCTTTCATTGTTGCAACGTTTATAACTGAAAAATCGGATCCGAATGCATGGATAGTAGATAGTGCAGACACGAATCATTTTTGTTCAGATAAAAAATGGTTCATTAAATTTGAACCATCTACTCAAGCTGAACACATCTATTTAGCGAACAGTGCTATATGCCCAATCGAAGGCAAGGGAACTGTAAAACGGTCTTATTCAAATGGTCAAAGTTTCCTTTTGAATAATGTTGTTTATTCTTCCCAAATAAGGCATAACTTGATATCCGCTCCCAAACTGGATCAAGGAGGAGCGAAGTTCATCGGACAGAGACGAAAGATTCAGGTATTCGAAGGAAACGAACGACTCTTCACAGCAACTTTGAGAAACGGTCTTTATAAAACATATCCGAAGCCACCTCCACCTTCAAAGGTAACATCTTTTAATACTTCAAAATCCGAAGATCGGAAAAGTAAAGCAAGTAAAACCAAGCATTCTGTAACAAAGACTGGTAATCTTACTGAATGGCACCAGAAGTATGGTCATATTAAAACCAAATATATAGTGTCATCTGTGAATGCCATAAGGGGTTTGCCCAATTTAAAAAACGAAAAGATTGATTGCACATCATGCCAGTTGGCAAAAAGTAGAAGGAAATCTTTCAAACCCTTAGGCGGCATAAGATCTAAAGAGCCATTGCAGTTAATATAGACCGATATTTGCGGCCCTTTTCCTAAACAAACGTATAACGGTTACCGCTATTTCATAACCTTTATTGATGATTTTAGTCGAAAAGTAACTTGCTTCTTAATAAAAACTAAAGATGAGGCATCGGACGCATTTCGCAAATATCAGGCTCGAGCCGAAAGATTTACCGGCAAGAAAATCATCTGCATACGTTCAGATAATGGAGGAGAATTTAGAGGATTAAAATTTCAGAAAGATTTAGAAAATATGGGTATCAAAGTGGAATTTACCAACTTTCATACTCCAGAGCAAAACGGCGTAGCCGAAAGATTTAATTACACGGCTTGCGATGGAATCAAAGCTTTACTAAATAGTAGTGGTCTACCTGAAAATTTCTGGGGTGAAGCTCTCCTAACATTTACTTACTGCTGGAATCGAAGCGTTCATAGGAACTTCAATAAGACTCCATTCGAAATTTATGGTGGCTTCAAGCCCTCAATTAATCATTTAAAGCCGTTTGGAATTGAAGCATTCGTTGGAATACCCACGCAAACAAGACGATCAAAGCTACAGATGAGAGCAAAACAAGGCGTGATGGTAGGTTATGCTCTACAAACGAAAGGGTACCGCATCTATTTACCCGAAGAACGCCGGATCATTGAAACGATAAACGTATCATTTGGAAATAAAATGCATAAGGAGGCCAATAATCGCAGCGGAATCGAACTGGACCCTAAAATCGAAGCACCAGTTAAGTATCAAATTTCTGAAAACCAAGAACTCGAATATGACAATTCCAGTAGCAGTAACTCAGATTCATCATCAGATGAAGAATTGTCTTCAGTCTCTAAAACTTCATTATCCAAAATCTCAGTAAAAACGGAATTAGAGCAATACCAGACCGCGAATGAAGAGACGGAAGATGAAATTCAGGAACCAGCAGGTTTTAATTGGATTCGAAAAGCAGTACCAAGGAAAACTGGAGATCGTACAGATATTTACTATTGCATTTCAGGTCAAACAACCCGTCTTCGATCTATTAAAGAGGTTAAAAAATATTGTGAAGATCATGACCTAGAATATAATCCTAAATTATTCAATTTTTCAGGAAGCATACTTTATCAAGGACCTGTGGTAACTGGTGAAGAATTAGAAGCTCCACAGTCAAGTGTTGCGTCAACCTGACTAACCGACAAAATTAACATTCCTAGACTTTTCCAGGAAGCCAACAGCTCAAAGGATGCCATAGAATGGAAAGCAGCCATGGATGCAGAGATGCAAAACATAAAAACCAGAAAAGTATGGCATCTTGTCCCGGCACCACCCAAAGTCAAAGTAATAGGATGCCGATGGGTATATGATCTGAAAAAGAACAATGAAGGTAAGACCGTCCGTTACAAGGCACGTTTAGTTGCCCAAGGCTTTTCGCAACGTAAAAGAGAAAAATACGAAGACTTTCTCTCCGGTCATAAATTTTTCTCTTGTAAGATTGTTTTTTTGCCATTTTTGTAAATTTATTGAACTGGATACACTGGCAAGTAGACGTGAATAGTGCATATCTTTATGCAAAATTGGACGAAACAGTATACATGAAACAACCGCCAGGCTATAAAAGCACAAGAAATCCAGATTACGTTTGCAAGCTAGATAGAGCGCTCTACGGACTTAAGCAATCCGGTAGAGAATGGTTTACTGAAATTTGCAGCGTTTTAGAAAGATTGAATTTCAAGAAACTGAAGTGGGCAAATGGAGTTTTTATAAGGAATAATGTTATACTTTTGTTATACGAAGACGATATTGTTCTTTTAGGAAAGTCAGAAAAGGAAATTAAAATAACAGTCAAATTTCTTCAAAATAGTTTTGATTTAAAAATTATAGGAAAAACGAAAACTCTTTTAGGAATTCAATTTATTGAAGAAAATAACAAAATTTATTTATCTCAGGAGAAATACATAAATGAAATTTACAATCGATATAAGAAATTTTTACCGCCAATATCGTCACTTCCTATTTCTAAAAGCAGTGTTTACTCAAAACTCCAATGTCCCACAACAGATGGGGAAACGAAAGAAATGCAGTGTTATCCGTACAGAAGTGTTATCGGTTGTTTAGCCTTTATTGCAGCGAGAACTAGGCACGATATTAATTATGCTGTAAATCTCTTCTCGCAGTTTCAGTCCAATCCTGGAGTCGCCCACTGGAACGGCTTGATGAAACTATTAGGATTTTTACAGGCAACCAGGCACTACAAACTAGACCTTGGTCACATCACCGAAGTATCCCCGACAGCATTTTCAGATGCCGACTTTGCGTCATGCCGTGACGATCGTATCTCAGTAGGCGGACACATTATTTTCTGTAGCAATGCACCGATCTCGTGGCGAACAGCAAAGCAAAAATCAGTGACATTATCATCCATGGAAGCAGAGTTCATCAGCATATGTGAAACGTCAAAGGAGCTAACATGGCTGAAAAAATGTCCTCTCAGAATGTCAACTGCTATTAAGTGCCAATGTGCTCTTAAGTGATATCTCTTGTAAACTATTCAGCGACAATACAGCAGCAATTCAGTTTTCTAAATCGTCGATACAAAATAACCGCACTAAGCACGTGGATATAAAATATCATTTTGTCAGGAATCTATTAAACTTAAACGTTTTTAAGTTGCTTGACGTAAATACTAAGTTAAATATTGCAGACATTTTTACTAAGGCTCAGACAAAATTTCAGCTTAAGAAATTTAATGAGAAACTATTTAAAAAATTGTGAAGTGAAATATTAGATATTTGAATATTTTGGTATTTTTTTTAAATGTTATATCAGATTAATATCTTGCGCAAATATAAAATGCATTTTTTTCTATTAAAAATGTCTTTGGAAACGTAATATGCATTTTAAGTTAAGAAATTATTTTTGTGAGAATTTAAGATTAAAAAATCTTTTTTGTCAACTGAATCTTTTACAAGAGATGTTTCTTCTAAATGTTTGTTTCTTTATTAGAATTGATTAAATTTATATACAAATGTTATTAGAAAATTGTTTTTGTAATGTTGTATATGTGCTGATTTATTATCACTGTGTAAAACTTTTATACATATCTAAGATATTTGATTTTTTAAATGTAGTTTGAATCTTGTAAGTGCGGCGATAAAGCTGGTTTAAATTGCTTTATTTAATTAAATTTTATAAATCAGAATAATACTTAAAATAAACAGCTGAGATACTGCCGAGGGGAGGCATTTGTTGGGAATAAGTCAAAATTCTCCTATTTATATCGGCAGCATCCGCAATCAGGTTCAAATTTTTCGAATCCAGCTAATTCAATGCAGTTAATTAATTTAAAACGATATGTAAATAAGATGACTCTTATTTGCATATCATTGAAGAAGAGGAATTTTTGTTTTTTTGCCGTAAGTATAAACAAAAAATCAAATGTTAGGTAAGAAAAGATCGACTGAACTTTTAAGTTGTTGTCGTTGTATATTTTTCAAGTAGATGTGCGTCATTTAATAAGTATGTTTTTACTTTTCATTCTGGTTACAAGATGTAACCACGTTTAAATAAATTTCAAGTTATTTTCTAATCGTCATTGCGTGGTTATCTTTCTTAATAGATAAATTCAATTTACTAATTAGGCCTAATTTATCTCAAAGATTTTTGCCCGATTTCACTATATTTTTTTAGGCAGCAGCAACACTGTGAGTACCAGCTAGTGAAAGATACTGAAAATCTCGTTTAACTATTTTTTAATTATAGTTTCTCATCTTGTAAAAGCAGGACCGAATATCTTTTGTTTTTAATGACAAGCAATGAAAGAAAGCAATTTTGAGCAATGGAAGAATGAGCAATGTATTTCCGAGCAATCTGAGCAACGAAAGAAAAGCCAGATACCTGAACAGCTTGCAAGTTAGCCATCATGCGCGATTGATGTTGCTGCTCTCGGAAAATAGATTCCTTCTCCTGCAAAAGTCGCGCTTCGACGCCCTTCAGCAGATCCCTTTCGGCTTTTAGGTTTTCTATCGTCACATCCGATTTAGCAATCTTCTCTTGGGCTATCATCAAATCCTGTTTAATAATAAAACAAAATATAAAAAATACAGTATACTGCAATTTCATTTCCTTTTCAAGTGAAACTGATTCAATACCTGTCTTAGACTGTTGATAGTCTGCTGATGTTGTACAATCAAATCGGTATGCTGTTTATTCTTATCTTTGAAAGATGTGTATTCTTTTTTGTAAGTCTCCAAATTTGACTGCAAGATTTTCACTCGCTCTTCGTAATACTCACACTGAAAGCAAAAGTTAATTAAAATATATTTTAATATGAATTTTAATATTTTTTATATAAAATAAACATATCTTAAAGTAGGTTTATAGAAATTAGTCAAAATTTTATTTAAAAAATTACCTGAGATGCTAATTTTGCATTTTGAATTTTCAAATCAGACATTTCATTTCGCATTCTGTCTACTTGCTCATTTAGCATTCTGAAATAACAAAGAAGATCTTATGGT
The DNA here is from genome assembly GCA_026543055.1 of Argiope trifasciata. Classification (NCBI taxonomy): domain Eukaryota; kingdom Metazoa; phylum Arthropoda; class Arachnida; order Araneae; family Araneidae; genus Argiope; species Argiope trifasciata. Next base: position 985,988 of record JAPMOQ010005217.1, on the reverse strand, counting down.
GAGGTTTTCATTTCTGAATGTAAAACGAAACTGGCTATATATTTTAAATAAATCTTTTTTAATTCATACTACTAAGAAACGTTACATTGCCAAGATTATGCACTCTTAAGTACGTATTCAAAATTGTAAGCATCAAATAGCATAAGTTTAAAAAAAAGTACAGTCACATAAGAGCAGAAATCTAATACGATATACTGATAAGATGACTTTTATTGGCATATCATTGAAAAAGATGAATTTTTCTTTATTGCTGTACAAGTAAATAAGTCAAATGTTGAAATAGTGAATCGACTGAATTTTTTAGATGTTGATTGTCATTGCATGCATTTCAAGTAGATGTGCATCCTTCGATATGTTTTTTTACTTTTCATTCTGGTTATGAAAAATTAAATAAATTCTGCGCATATGAGATGAAGGAAACAATATGCGATACATGCTCAGACCACTATTGTAGGAGTCACTTCAACAGACATTTATATGTCTCTTATAAAAGAGAAGTTTAGCTGAATAATAAAAAGCTGAAATTGAGAACAAATTAAAATTAATTCTGTGCATATGAGATGAAAGAAACAATATGCAATAATGTTTCTTGTTTAAATAAAGTGCGAGTTATTCTCTAATCGTCATCGTGTGGATCTCTTTCTTAATAGATAAATGCAATTTACTAATTATGCCAAATTTATCTCAAAAGAAAAATGTCTTAAATGTCTTCAAACAAAAATTACTTTTCATTTTCTGCTTTTTCCTTTTTATAAGTATTGAATTCTGCTTGTAATTGATTCATCGCACTCTTTGTTTCTTTCAACGGTGGATCAGGAGAAAATGCAGATCTTTGTAGCATCGACGGAGATCCATCAGGTTGTCCGAGAAGAGACTACAGTAAGAAAAATAAAATATTTCATGGCATGTAATTGTAATCCTATATTAAAACACATAAAATAAACATATAAAAATAAAATGCACATTTCTGAGCTATATTACAGTGCCTGTAATTAATATAAATGTAGGAATGTATGGGACAAAATACCCTTTCAGTCTCATTGAGATCAGTGTGTAGGGTCACTGATTGAAGAGAAGCTTTTAAACGAAAACAGTAAATTTATTTGCAGCAAAGAATAAAAGAAAAGACTTTAATAATTAGGACAGGATGGGGCACGTAGAAAAATTTCTTAGAAAAATTCCCATGCTCATCACAGAAAGCGAGTGCAAATAATGAATAATGACATTTTTCTTATTGATCTAAGAATTTTTAATAGAAACATTATAATTCGCAAGCATATTGTTCGCATTAATAAATATTTATTAAGTATGAAATTCAGTTTTATTTAATATACTACTTATTTAGAGTAATAAAGGTTTACTAAACAAGCAGCTTTAGCTCCCAATTTTTTTTTTTTTTTTATTGTCATTTGAATATTTGGCTCTTTGAATAATAAGTTTGAAAACCACTGTGCTAAGGCATGAAAGTATAAGAATATGTTAATGAACTGAAACTAATAATTTAAGAAAAGAGAAAATCCTTTAAAATAATAATGAAGTAGATACTGACTTCTGAAAACCCTTGACTTGTCAGGAGAACACGGTACATGTCTCTTTGGCGAATGATGGTTTCTAACATTTCAGACTGCTTCGATCGTTTTTTCTGAAGATCTTCCAACTGTGCAGAGAGACTCATAATCTCCTTTTCAAACTTCGACGTACTGCATTAATAGGCAAATATTTCATTTTAGAAAGTATTTTTATTTTTAAAAATGTGTCCATTTAAAAATTTTAAATTTTAAGCATAAATACAATGCCTCAAAACTTGTAAAAAATGAAAAATCACAAAGCATGCATATGTCATACATTTGAATCTTATACAATTCTTTGGTATATACAAACGACATTTAGTACATCTTTAGCATTTAGAAAGAATTACAGTACTATTAAAAAGTTTTTAATGTCCTCTAAAAGAGATAAAATGGGGTTTTCAGAGATTTAATGTTTTTCTGAACAAATCATAGCACAAACATTACATTTATTTCAATTAAAATATAAAAAAAATTGGCTTCTTAGTGACAATTCTTTGATAAACAGATTTTTAAAATCAATTAAAACTCATTTTACCATAATTTCCTTTTGTAATTAAATTATTAAACTTATGTTCTACTTTATTGCATTTCTCACATGCTATTATAAGTTATTTTCTTTAGTATACAGGGTGGATTTTTTTTAAATTCTATGGAAGCTTAATGCATATTGTATAAAATTGCCTTTTAAAATAGAAGCAAATATTTTTTTAACTTTGTGATCTAATTTTGCTTCATAATTTAATAATTTTCAAATTATAATGCATTTATTTAGTATACTGTAAGTCTTTTTTCATTGGCTTTTATCTTAAGCTAAATAAATAGAATTCTATTTAAAAATTAAAATGTTTCATAATGTGTATTCATATACACGAGTTGCCTTTCTCAATTTTCAAATAATCAGAATAATTAGAAATATCAAATCTAGGCCTCTATAATATTACATGTGAATGAAGATATTAAGTATCTTGAGTCCTAATAGATAAATAAAAACAAATAATTCTTACCAAAGAGATAAAATAAAAACAATTACCTAAAATAAATCAGTAAACATGTATTAAAATATGAAACTAAATTGACTTATTCATTTAAAGAAGGATGGGGCCTTATAATGTAGACTGTCAAGCACTGCAGAATATCTTAAATCTGTTACTAAGGTAGAGGGTGAAATTTATATAGCTGTCATGTCTACCTGTCTTTAATATTAGTTTTATTAACTATAACCTAATGACTGTTTCATTTTGATTTAAATTTGAGTTTTGGGTTCTGAAAAATAAACCCAATGAATGTAAGAAAACACCTGCTTATTTCATCTTGAACTTTCAGCTAACTTTTAAAGGTCTTTCGGGCTTTTTAAAAGTTATTATCTGCTCAGCAAGCACAGTTCATAGATGTGCTGGTAGTACAATGGAGTATTACCTTGTCATAACACAACAATAATCATCTGTCTATTTTAGGGAAACATGATGCAAGATCCCCACTCCTTGACTCTCGACGGTGAAAGCTACAAACTGGTCGGAAAGATGTATCCGAGAGGATGAAACCACAAGAGGGACAAAGAGATAACGACGAGGGGAGATAAGAAAATGTGAAGGTCGTGTCACCTTCATGAAGGGACTTGATATATTCACAAGCTTTTTATTTATTCTTTGTCATGAGAATATAATAATCAAGAGTAAGATTGTTTCCTGCACTTATTTCTACATAATCTACCCTATTAGAATGGACGATGAATGAGACAGAGTAGATTAGAAATATCCACTTAGGATAAATGGATTAAATGCGGCTCTAGCCATTTTGAAAGAGACGCTAGGAATAAATGCTGGACGTTCTGAGAGTAGAGGAACTTTACTTATTACAATGGAAACTTTTTGAAAAATGAATGAAAAAACATTCTATGAACATTTCTTTTTGTAAGTAGTAAGATTTTTGATAGTAATATACTTGGAGGAAAAAACACTTACATTTCTGTCGATAATTTCTTTTCCATTTCTTCCTGTTGCTCGCTGAGATCTCTAATGACTGTGAGAAGTTTTTGATTCTTCATTTGGATTTCTTCTATGTCACTAAAAGCAATTCAATAACAATTACAATTCAAGAATCAAAATGAAAACAGAAAATTTGATAAATACCTTTTCTTATGTTTTAAATTTATAACAATACTTCAAAAAAATTTCCTTTCTTTGAGGATATAAAATCAAATGAATCGGTCAGTCAGTCAAATGCCACTTGGTCATACCAAGTCGAATGAGCGGAGCACTTTCGAATGAAGGCAGAAGTGTGCATCTTTCATTGTGAACGAGCACCGATCATGTGAAAGGACGACTTGGCTCGAACACAGCCCTTTTTAGAGGACGGTCGAACTCATTTATGCATCCGCCAATCAGAACATAGATCTCGACTCAGTATCCTCAAAGGTGTAATTTGTGATGGGAACTTCGAGGACTTTGCAGTCACAACCTATTCAACTGCCATCAGTCAACACCATGATCTTTGGCCGAGACGAGGACAGAATTCTCTGCCTTTTGGTTGCGAGTCTGACACTCTACCAAACAGGCAACTGCCGCCCTCCTCAAATGAGTAAAGTAAACAATATATTTCTTGTCAATAAAAAAAAAATTAAAATTTTCTCAAAAGCTAACGTAGTGAAATACATGAAGAAAGCAGAAAGAATGCAAAAAATTCTATTTCTCAGTTGTTCATTTATTCAGACATATTTTAACCTCAAAATTAATAATCTAGAGACAAAAATGCATATGAATTTTATAGCTTTATGAGAAACTTATTAGATGATCTCTGCTCTACTTTAGTTAAGAAATAGCAAAGAGTCATTAAGTTAAATAGATTACCTGAATATCGGGCATGAGGGACAATAGCGAATGTGTTAAGAGCAAAATCAAACAAGAATTTAATTTAAATGTAAATGCTGATTCTATATCAAAGTGTCAAAGTAATATATTTTAGATAAGTAATACATAAGTTCAAAGTAATATCTTAGAACTTCCTTAACTGGAAGTCTGCAGAACCATATACACACACAAAAAAAAAAAAAAAAAAAAAGACAAGCAAAAGAAGTTAGGAAAATGAATTATGCAATTAATAATGTAAACAAAAATTATAGTTATTTAATTTATATTCTTTTTAAATTTAAATTTCAATAAATAATAATGAAAAATGAATCAATTTGAATACAGTGATAATTACTTTTAAAAAATTATTTCCTTAGTAATAACTTTAAGGCAATAGTAATTTACTATGCAGTATAGAGTATTTTACACACAATGACTGTATAATTAAACATCAAAATAAATAGTACAATTTACCAGTTCAGACCATGTATGTTCATTTTTTAAAAAATATATTAAAATTTTGATATGAATACATTATAAAGCAGTAAATCCTTTGAGAAAATTAAAAACCTTAATAAATTAAATTATTTTTAAAAATTAAGAACAAAAGAAAAAGAATGTACAGATTCTGAAAAAAATCCAAAAATAAAAGCAGTTTTGAGTTCTAACTAGAATTAATCTAAAAAATCTTAATTGAATTCTTAGAAAATAAAAAGTTAATAATTAAAAGTTATTTAATAATAGTTAACGTTTAAAAAAGCTAATAAAAGTCAATAATTTTTAAAATGTTAATACTTAAAAAAAAAGTTAATTCTAAAAAGTTAAAGTTCATAATAATAAAAGCTAATAAACAAAAAAAAATTAAAAGTTAATAAAAAAAAGTTAATTTAATTTGAGTTAGAAGCAACTCCATAATAGCGTATGAGGAAAAAGTTGCATTCTTTCCTAGCCAACCAAAGGTATCTAATAAAAGATATATTTAATATTGCCAGAGACAAATGACTATTTTCATCATCGCCCTTAGAAATAACTCATTAAATATTTTCAAATAAAATAATGGTAATTAATGTCAGGACAAAATTCATTTTAAATTAATAAAAAGTATAGAAACTGGTACTTTAACTGATTAAAAATTGTTAAGAATTCAGTAAACCACGTGATCTTCCTGGGCGGAGCCATGTAAACATCACGTGGTCTCACTGTTCCTACTTGTTTATATGTATATTTTTTCAGAATAAGAATTTGAGCCTCAGACGGTGGGGAGTAGATCTTGGCTCTCTCTCTCTCTACTGAAATAAACCACAGTGCAGTTCTCTAGACCCACAACACTATGGAGTATCCGTGTGCTTTTAAATGTTATGTCATCTAATAAACCCAGAAAAGACAACCTGTGTCTTCAAACCAACGAACAATCTTCACTATCATGTCAATTAATGCTGTATCTAGAAAAGCAGCAATAATTAAATTTAATCTTAATTACTTAAAAAATATCCGAAACTTTGTTTTCTCCTTCAAAAATTATATTAATACTTACCGGAATGTAACTAAATGTCTGGAAATAATTTTGGCAGCTGTAATATCGTCACTGGATGTTACTTCTTCATTCATAGCAGAGTTATCACGGTGGTTTTTAATTGTTCCACCTCTTGCCTCTTCCACTTCTTTCAGAAGCACTTGAACCTGTGGATAAAAAATATATATGTTGGGTTGTTGTGATTTATGGTCCTTTACAAGTTCGTCAACAGTTATCTGTCAGTGATTTAAGCCAAGTGAAGTCTCATGTTTTTTTAATAGCACCAACAGGGGCCAAGCTATTTCATGCAGCACATTTGCTTGCACAACCCCTTTTGACAGGGTGTTATTCATACACCTCACAGATGGAATACAGAATAACAACCATGCCTGAACCAAAACCTGAACTCTTATACCTTCCTAAACCGTTCATCCGATGGCGATGAAACTTGGTCAGCATACTGCTTAAACCTAATTATATATAGTTATAGGGTTATAAGATGGTTATAGGAATAGTACACTCATCTAAAATTGGGAAGAAAAAAAAAACGGATTTTAACCGCATCTATTGAATAAGGATTCTTCTCCAAATAACTCGCCAAGGAGGCAATAAATTCAGTAGAAATGCTCAATCCAAGTGAAAGGTTCATATTTTGGAGCTATAGTATGCAAATGTCATGCAAGTCATTCTGAGAGGTAACCACTTTATGACAGATTATGCGAGAAAACTTTGGGGAGACCAGCACTGAATTTTTTTTATAATTTTAATAAATTTTGCATCATCTTCATTTTCAGAAATTATCTTTTCATCTATATTAAGGATTTTATGGTATAAGCATATTTTCTATGTTTAATCAATTTTGAAACAAGATGTTTTAATCACATTTTCTAAAACTAAATTTGAGAATTCTGAATGAATATGAAACGAATCACAAGATTAATAAATAGTTTCTTTCATTACCATTCCAAAAGAACACCAACTTTACAATTCTAAAAGAATACACATTAACCTAATATATAAAAATGAATATTTGTTTATTCGTATTTTATGTACTTATTGATTCTATTTCAATAAAACATTGCCAAATTATTGATTGACTGCACTCAATATATTTTTCGGCAGCAGCAATACGCCGGTTTACCAGCTGGTATACATATAAATCATAAATATGAATAATGGTTTTGTAGAAGATAAACAATCCTGTATCAATGCACTGGTTTATTATATATGTGCAATGTAATTGATAAGTCACATTCATATTTTCTTCAAATGCTTTTTTTAAGAGATTTCAAATCTTTAAGATATTACCTAATGGTTGGTACAACAAAAATATTCATAAACCAGTCTTAACCAAGTTTAAATGTGTCTGAAAAATAAAGATGAACTACAGAATTCATTATCTCCACACTAAAATGAAGATTCAAAACTAAAACTGCTAATTAGCATAACAGTTGTTGTTTACAATGACACTTGTCATAATATTTTACGAATAAAAATGTAATATTTTATAAATTTAAGTATTTATAATATTTATAGTACAAGTCACAAATTAGTTTTACTTAAAATTACTTTTAAAAAACATTTGATTTTTGCTTAGTATATTACATATGGTAAAAATGTGAGTTTTAAGTCACTGAAATCTTATATTGCAGTTAAAAAATTACAGGAAATGGGCATACTTGTCTGTTCAAATCAGAGACTTGAGATTTTAGCCTAGCATTTTCCCTGGCAGTTAAATTGCAAATACGCTTGGCATCATTTCTTTCTTCAAGAATTTTCTCATAATCCTAAAAAAATTTTAACATTTTAATACAATCATGCAATTTGATTTTTCTTAAAATACATTCTGTAGAATTTATTTTAAGAATAAGAAAATTTTCATAATAAGTATTAGATTTTTCTTAAAATACATTCTGTACAATTTATTTTAAGAATAAGAAACTTTTTATAATAAGAATAAATAAAGTTTATATAATAAATATTAGATTTTTCTTAAAATACATTCTGTACAATTTATTTTAAGAATAAGAAACTTTTTATAATAAGAATAAATAAATTTTATATAATAAATATTAGATTTTTCTTAAAATGCATTCTTTAGAATTTATTTTAAGAAGAAACTTTTTATAATAATAAGCAATAAACATTTTATAATAAATTTTAGAAATAAAAGAAGTAAAATGGGAAAGATTATTGCGGTAGCATCTACGTGGAAACAAATTTATTTTACAATATATATTAAAAAAATAAAGTATATAATATATTAAAATTATACTATGAAAGTTTAATGGCTTTAGGAATGCTGATTACAAAATATAATTTTAAAGCCTGAATTATGCTCAATTAATAACAAAATTTCTTGCAATTATAACAAACATACTAATATATATAGTATATATAGTATAAATATATACTAATATTTCAAAAACATACTAAAATATTTTAAAATATTTTCTCATTCTAAGCTTTTGAAATTCAAACTAAAAAAAATCTGATGTTAAATGACATGATAATAGTTTAATTTTTACAACATAATTACATTAAATTATTCTAATAAATTTATAATCAATACTAAAAGTTATCTTTGCACTTTCAGACTTAAATCTATACCAGTATACTAAACTAAAAAAAATCTTCAAAAAAATTCATAAAAGCAAATTGAACTGTTTTATTCAAGTACTGACTGAAAAAAAAAATATTACAATATAAAAATTCAAAAGAATATTCAAAAACAAGAAAATTTAAATTCTTAGATAAAAAAAGATTAGTTCCATTTTAAAGGAATATTTTATATATTATTTTACTATAAATAGTACATTATTTATTTTGATATAATCAGACATACTGCTAGAGCATTAGCAAGTTGACTTTTGAGACAGGAAATTGTCTCATTCAGTTTGTTGTATTCTTGCATTCGTTGATTAATAATAGGTGTTTTTTCTTCAATTTCCTTTAAAAAAAAAAGATTAAAATTATATGTTAATACTATATACAAGCAAATAGTACAATATAAGAAATAAAATCTGAACGTTATTTAAAGATGAATATGCAAGTACATTTGACAACTTTATAAAAGATCATTTTATAAATTATAATTGTATACACAAATGAAGTTCATGAGAAATCAAAATTCAAATGAAGTTCAGCTTATTGAAAATTTCAGCATCAAATCTCATACCCAGTAGCCTTATATGGATTAGAATTCGCATAAAATCTAATGTCTCATATTAATAAATAATTACACATTAATACCCCTAAAAGATTAAACACTATTAATGAATACGATTTAACAATTATGCCAAATATTCTAATGATCTGGTTTCTGCAGAAAAAGGTAAATAAATTAATGCCAATAATTATTTATGTAATGCCAATACTTATGTATGTAAATAAATGTCAATAAGGTACATAAATTTGTATACAATTTTAAAATAGAGAAAATATAGCTTTGAGAGTGATTAAATAACATCTGTTTCTAAGATATTTTGAATAACAAGAATATTTAATTTGAAACAATGTATTAAAAATATTTAAACTTTTTCTAATATTTCAACAAAATCTTCTAAGATTTTGTTTTGTTTTGCAATGTATAGAAAAGTAAAAAAAAAAGTTTTATTTTATCAACCTTTGAATATATCAGAGATAAAATGGATAAAAATTAGTATACATAATCAGTTAAAAGAATTAAAGTTGTTAATTTACTTCAATAAATATCTATGGGTTTAATTTAAATCTCAAAATAATCTTTCATCACAACTGTTGGGAATAAGCCAAAATTCTCCTATTTATATCGGCAGTACCCGCGATCGGGTTCAAATATTTCATATACAGCTCATTCGATGCAATCACACAAGAGCAAAAAATTAATACGATAAGCTAATAAGATAACTCTTAGTAGCATATCATTGAAGAAAACGAACTTTTGCTTATCGCCGTACATATCAATAAGAATTCAAATGTTGGAGAGAAAGATAGATGGATCGACTGAATTTTTGAGATGTTGATTGTTGTTGTGTGTATTTCAAGTAGATGTGTGTCCTTCGATAAGAATGTTTTTATTTTTCCTTCTGGTTACAAGATGTAACCACGTTTATATTAATCTGAAGTTATTCTCTCACCGTCATTATGTGGAAATCTTTCTTAATAGATAAATGCAATTTTCTAATTAGGCCGAATTTATCTCAAGAACAACATTCTCTATTTCAAAGTATATTTAAACTTCAAAACTTATTCAGTAAAGACTTTAAAAAAGTAACTATACTAAACAGTAATTTTTCAAACGATACTACTTTTAAAAAAATTAAGAATTTCTATTAAATTTAATTATTACTTAATTAAAAAATAAAAAATAATTAAAAAAATAATAATTTCTTCAAAACAGAAATAACTTACCGTAATTATCTGTTTTAATTCTCTAGTCAAGTTAGCATTTTCATTTTTCTGCGATTGTAGCTCTTCTTGTATCCTGGTATATTCAACATACAATTCAGTGAGAGTAATACCAGAATGGAGAACTTTACTGGTGGCAGCTGCAACTGGGAATATCTTTTCGATCGAATCTTGATTCAAAACTAAGCCAAAAAGAAACATTTACACTTTAAATTATAGCTTTAACATTTAGAAGTCATTGTAATATCATGAATCTTCACAAGAATTTTAAAAAATATTAAATAAATGAGTTTTTTTTTTTTTTTCAATCTTTATCATACTACTTTTTCACAACTTTCTTAAAAATATATAATTTTAGAAACAATTTATCTTTTAGAGTATCCATTACCATTGTTTTATACTTTAGTTTTTAATGTTCCTAATTAAGGTAGCAAATAAATTTTCCAAACAATTTTACACTAAGAAATTAGGTCAAATATATGCTGAAAGTTATTAACATTTAAAAAGCTTTGATCTTAAAAAAGATTTTTTTTTATCACTGACAATTAATATTTCAACTTTTCAAAAACGCATAAATATACAATGAATAGGAATTTTAATTCAGATAACAAAATGAAAATGCTAATTTTATTATATTGTCTCTCAAAATTCTTTATAAATCCTAAAAATATACAAGATTAAAATCTTTCTGGGTCAAAATAGAACATTATAAGATACTGTTCTTAGTAAAATCCATTAATTTACTAACAAAAAAAGATAATTATATATTTATGATGGAAATAAAATTTAGGCTGACATTTTATATTAAACAATTTACCCTTTGAAGCACAGTATTCCACTAGATGAAACACCTAACTTCGCTCACATCTAAAATCGTAATATTTTAATAATAGAATAATTATTATTATATTAATATTTTTATAAGAATAATAATGGAATAAAATGGGTTTAAGACTTATTACTGGCGTGAAAGTTCAGGCATGAACAGTTGGCATAATTCACATGTCTGACTTTCCTATACCTGTTGGGGTAACACAATGCAGATTAGAAATTTTTATTTCCTTTATTCCGTTCTCTTTTCATTCAAAAGTACTTCAGAAAGAATCTGAAAGATCGATTCATTAACAACACTTGATTTTATATGCATCAAACACAAAGAAAATTAATAGAATCGTTTGAAATAATCAGTCGAAATTCTGCTAACCTTAACCTGATTTCTGTTGGGGGGAAAACACGAAGCTTTACTTATCTTTGACGGTATTCAGCCTCATCTTTTTGTCGCAAAAGTCAGTTTTCAGAGAATAAAAAATGAACCACTCCATGAACCGGCATAAAAAGTAGCCCATGTTCTATTCCTATCTCTGTACCAAATTTCATCCATTTCTGTTCAGCCATTCTGGGGTGATTGAGTAACAAATATCCATCCAAACTTTCACATTTATATATTGGTATAGATTTAACAAAATCAGCAGTGACTAATGTATCCAAAAAATATAAGAGGATGCCTCATTTAAAAACTGCTGAAAGGTGAGTGAAATAACAAAAAATTACAAAACTTAATATCTTTGTGATTTATCAAACGAACTTATATTACACACCTTGAGCAGCATCTTTAACTCTTTTTATTTCTTCCTTTAACTTCATTAGCTCGGCTTGTTTTTCCTCTAGCTGTATTTTGCTCTTATTCTCAACCGCCGCACAATGTTTTTCCATCTCTTCACAGGAATCGTTCGACTCCTTGAGAAGTTTCTGGGCTTCTTCAAACGCTCGCATAAGCTCTTCTACTCTTTTCTGGTTTTCTTCACTTGCATTCTAAAAATACAGGATTAATTAAATATTAAAAGTTTGGATTTTGGAATTTTTTTTCTGAAGATACTGGCTGACAGCCATGCTAGGCTAATGTCACAAGAAAAATCCTGAACGTGTTTGCCATCGGTAGACAAGAAAATATTTTAAACACATTTTCTAAAATTAAACTTGAGAATTCCAAATGAATGTTAAATGAATCACGAGATACAATAAACAGTTTCTTTCGTCACCATTCTGAAAGAACACCATGTTTCACAGTTCTAAAAGAATACACAAATCTAATACATAAAAATGAATATTTGTTTATTCGTATTTTATATACAGTCTGACCATTTATCCTATTTTTATAAAACATTGCAAAATGATTGATTGATTTCACTTAATATTATTTCTTTCGGCAGCAGCAATGCACCAAATGCCAGCTAGTTGAATAATATAATACAAAAATTGCAAGAAAATACTTTCTCACTACTGAGCAAAGAATCGATCCATTAACCTTTAATTTCAATATGCAAAGAAATGAACCTCATTATTATGAATTCATCTTTCTATTTGAAAGTCAGCAATTTCTGAGGCAACAAACTTGTCAATAATTATTTTTAAATTTATCTAAAACTTGCTGATCACAAGAAGTTGATACTTTGTTTCAATTTTACTTTTCAGATTATTTTACAAGCATTTGCATAGATCGCAAGAGCTTTACAAAAAATATACCACCACAAACAATATTTACTATTCATTTTGAACAATACAGTCTAAAGCATAGTACATTTATGCTAAAATATGAACTTAAAAAATGTCAAAAGTAATTTTAATGTATTAAACCTCACCTTGTGTAAATCAATTAATTTTGCTTGGGCGTTTAATTCCAAATTAAACTGTTCTTCTAATTTCGTATGAGACTGATTGAGCTGACGAATTTTTTCCGCTAACTGTTCTATTCTTGTATCTCTCTCCTCAACTAATTCCTTGTAACAATCTAACCTCTTTTGCAGCATGTGAATCTGAAATTAAGAAAAAAATAACTGATTTCTAATACACAATCATAAATGAAAAACAAATCTTACAGTCATATCTATATAAATAAAAACGAATGTTTGTTATGCCTTCCTAAACTGTTCATTTGATTGCGATGTAACTGGATCAGCTTATTGTTGACACCTACGAGATGGTTTAAGGCAGTGACGGGGAAACTACGGCCCGCAGAAAGGTTTAATCCGGCCCGTTTAAGAGTGCCGTCTTACTTCCTAATGTGACGACCCGCATAAAAACTACCTGCGGCGATATTCAAAACACAATAGTATTCTGGACAAATCCATCCGACCCAACAGCCTCTTCGCTCGAAACTTCCAGACACTCTCGCATTTTCGATTCATTGTTCTGTTTTTCCGAAAGAACCACAAAACTCCAATTCCCGAACAATCCTTGCAGGTAGGTATAAATACAAGTGAATTTTCTTCTTGATAAAGACATTTATAATCAATTTGACGTCTTAGAAAACAAAACGTGTCTTTCTGATTTCGCTTTTTTCACAGACCTCCTCGTACACATGAATCAACTTAATCTCAAATTGCAAGGGAAAAATCAATTTCTTCACGATATTTGGCAATACCAGAAGAGTTTCAAATTACAGTTATTATTATTTGCTAATCAGATCTCTAAATCCGATTTTTCTCATTTTCCAAGAATACAATCTTTAAAATTCACTATATCAAACAATAAGATTAAAAAATACGAAATTAATTTGAGAAAACTATCTTTAGAATTTGAAAGGAGATTTCAGGACATTAGAAAAATGGAACCAGAGTTTAGTATTTTTGCGACCCCATTCAATGTTAATTACGAAGAAGTTGATGCAAAATTTCAACTTGAGTTAATAGAACTGAACTGTAATACTCTCCTGAAACAAACTTTTCATACAGTACCATTACTAGAATTTTATAAAAATTTAAGTCCAGATAATTTCCCGAATCTAATTATTCATGCAATGAAGATAATGACAATGCTCGGCTCATCGAATATATGCGAACAAATCTTTTCAACAATGAAGCTTAGGAAAACTTCTTTAAGAAAAAGAATTACAGATGAGCACCTTTCATCAATTTTATGAATTTCTGCTTCTCAAATGGAACCGGGCTTGATGAAATTTTGATAAAACAGTCTCAATTTCATTTTTCTCATGCACCATCAACCAGTAATGACACCAGAAAATAAAGTGAAAATACTTCACATCAAGAACTGCACTAAATTCATTTTATATTTTGTGCTTATAATTTTCTTACCTTTTGCTTTTTTACTATTAAAATAACAAGTGTATGTAATAATATATGCATATGTTTATAGAACACATAAATTTTTTAACGATTAAGCATTATTCTTTGGCCCGCTACGATCGTCTAGTTATTACAAATGGCCCGTCTTAAAAAAAGTTTCCCCACCACTGGTTTAAGGGATAGTATGAATTATCTAAAGTTTTTAATCTCAACCACGTCTATTTACCAAGGATTCATCTCCAAATAACTCACCCAGAAAACAAAAGATTCTGTACGAATGCTAAATCCATGTGAAAGGTTCATCATCTGTAGCTATAGTATGCAAATGTCACGTAAGTCACTCTCAGAGGTAAAATGTTTTGGGGAGACCAACTCTTGGGGGTAATAAATTTCAATGAAGAATTAGCATTTTTCGAAGTAGCCACCGAAAATATTGTAGTACAAATAATTTTGCACCATCTTAATTTTCAATTATATTAACTATTTCATAGTAAAAAAATATTTTCTATGTTTAATCAATTTTAAAAATCATTTTTTTATAAAAAATTTTAATACTATTTTCTAGCATTAAACTTGAGAATTCTGGACGAATATGAGACAAATCACGAGATTCAATAATTTCTTTCATTACCCTTCTGAAAGAATACCAAGTCTTATAATTATGAAAGATTACACCAATCTAATATATAAAAATGAGCATTTGTTTGTTCGTATTTTATGTACTGCCATACCCTTCATCCTATTTCAATAAAACATCGCCAAATTATTGATTCATTGCACTTAATATATATATATATATATATGGGAGGCAACGACGTGCCAGGTACCAGCTAGTCAAGTTATAAAATTGCTTTTTGCACAATTGCAAGGAACATATTAAACTGCCAAAATGTATTTTTAAAAAATCACATGAAAATTTTACTTTCTAAACATGATGTCTAGAATCAAATACAAAGTAAATTTGCATTAAAAGGAAAAGATGGGGATTAAAAAATGCTAGTCACCAAATCAAAATTAAGAAAATACTTTGTGAAGATGTGAATACTTACTTCATCAGCTCGTTCCTCTAACAGAGTCTTTAATTCTAAACTATTATTGGATTTTTCTCTTTTCAAGGTATGAATTTCACTATTCTTCTGAGTTAACTCGGCATGCAAATCACTAATCTGCCGATTTAATAATTCTTTTTCCTGCTCTAAGCGATTAACCTGATGCTAAAAAAATACATATAGATAAAATAATTATTCAAATTGAGAAAAAGTGAATACTTTATACAGAATACATTAAATATTCTTGACATAGTTTAAAATTCCAAAAATGAAAAAGCAAATTGTGACATCAATATCTAAATTACATAACATGATTATATATCATAAAAGTATTAAAATAATCAAAACCCATTACCTGAGAAACAAAAATTAAATCGAAACTAATTAGGTTGAAATCAAAAGTAAAATTTATTTTGGAATTAAATAACGAAAAGTTCACAAAAATGAAAAGTAAATGAAATAAAACATATTTAGGAAACATATCTAAATTAATATAATTGTGTAAACAAAACTAATAACGGAAACGAAACTAAAAATTATTTCGGATTCAAACAAGTTTAAAATTTAAAACCTTAAAATTTAAAAAAATTAAAAAAAAAACAAATATTGAAATAAGTGAGCACAAACGCAGCAAAATATAGATGAATCTAATTTATAAACTAAAATACAACAAATATACAACTAAAATATAGATGAATCTAAATTAACAAAATAAGCCGAACAAAAAGGAACACAACCAAATTTTCTATCAGTTGTAGTTTTGATTCGGTTGTATTCCTTTTTGCTTGGCTTACTTTGTTTATTATATATATGAAAGAATAAACTGATACCTGTTTCTTTAAATTAAAAATAGGACTCACCAGCTTTAAAACACTTTTTACAGTAATTTATTATGCAAGTATACGTCGTGAATCACTTTGTTGAATAGTATGCAAAGCAAACCTCAAAGCTACTCATGTGGTTGAAATATCCACAAAATAACATCCTTTTAACTTAATTTTAAGTTTTGAGAATAAGGAGCAGTCACAGGGTACTAAATTGAGTGGATACAGGATATCTCGCCATACAGACACCAATTTTTGCCAAAAAAGCAATAAGAGGGAGTCATGTAACAAACACCAATTACTTTCAGTCCCATAGTTTGGACAAATTATGGCCATTAAAATGTTTTAAAAAAGCTAAGTACTACTGATCTGTAATTGTTTACAAAGCTCAAACAAATTCTTCGCGAATAATCTCTTTACTATTGAAGAATATAATGAACATCGCCTTACAACAGGACATTAAAATAACTAAACTGAATCTAAAAACTTTTTTGAAATGCTGCATGGGACATGACTAAAAAATGATTTGATGCATTGTGCAAGTTCAAAATTTGTATTATAAAAACAAAAGGACCAAATAATTTGCTGGGAATAGGCTAAAATTCTATTTATATCTGCAGCATCCACGATCAGGGTCAAATTTTTCGAATTCAACTCATTCCATGCAGTCACACAAGAGCAAAAAAGCTAATATGACATGCTAATAAGATAACTCTTAATAGCATATCATTGAAGAACATGAATTTTTGTTTATCTCCGTACATATAAATAAGAAGTCAAATGTTGGAGAGAAAGATAGATGGATCGACTGAATTTTCGAGATGTTGGTTGTTGTGCGTATTTCAAGTAGATGTGCGTCCTTGGAAAAGTATGTTTTTATTTTTCGTCCTGGTTATGAGATATCACCAAGTTTAAATAAATTTCAAGTTATTCTCTCATCATCATTGCGTGGATCTCTTTCTTAATAGATAAATGCAATTTACTAATTAGGCCAAATTGATCTCAAGAGAAACTAACTTATAAGTATTAGTAAAATTGAAACATTTACAGCAAAGGAATCAGAAAATAATA
>JAPMOQ010005217.1:952830-968633 GCA_026543055.1 Argiope trifasciata | reverse complement strand
TTCTAATGCTGTTCAGTTGATTTGTGTTTTAGTTGTAGCAGCATTAGCGCTCTCTAAATACAATGTATATTTATTCTAAATGTTCGACAAATTCTATAGCTAAAGTTCATACATTTTTTGTTTTGTTTTTAGATTGATAACTAATAACTACAATGCAAGTATTAACTTGTGTTGTCCTCTATGCAATTTTTACTCAAACATGAAAAAAGAAGAAGAAAACAGCTAGGTTTTATACCTGCAAATTTGATTCCTTTAATTTAGATTCCTCGGCAGAGGCAATGGCTTCAAATTTAGCTTCATTTGCTGCTGTTAATTGATCCAACACATTCTTGAGATCATCTAAAGAAAAAGGTATAGCAAAGAATTTTAACTAATATTTAAAACATAAGTCAAAACTAAAAGTACTGAATAGAAACTTTCGGATGTGATATATATGTTACGGTAAAAGTAATAAATTCAGTGATTATATAAAATTTTTAAAAATTTTTTTTAAGTAAAAATTAAGAATAAATAAAGCATTTGAAAAGCAAAGAAGAAATAATTTCTCTATTCATAATTTCAATTTATATATAAAACTTTTTCCCAAATGTTTCTTTGATTACGATTCTTTTTGCACTTAATATTATTAACATTTAAATATGAAATTGTTGTGCGTGCAAATTTGCTCATAACATAATTATTAACATCATTAACATAATTAGTTTAGACTCCATCTTGCATTGAAACTGGCCAGCTCTATGATATTGAAAAAAGGTTTGATTAAAACAAACATAGACCATCTTAGCCAGAACACAACTGCCTTTTTCCTTTATTCTTTTCGAATTTGGCATTCGTGTTCACAAAAATTGTTTAAAAAAGAATAACCAGGAGATGATGGAAGAAAAGGATTCATTCTTCCAAAACAAATAGTTCTTAAAGAATACCACTTCTCTGAGTTCCGACTGAAGACAAATTAGTTACAAAAAAATACAATACTACTTAAAAAATTAAATATACATGAAATAATCAAGACTTTAAAAGAAACAAAAGTGGATGTTGCCACCACTTTTTAAAATATAAATTTACAATAATAAATAAAGGAAAAAAATCATTTTGCAATGGAGAGCCGCCACAAAATTACACATTTCATTGCTTCTACTTACAACCTACTGTCTGTCCATCACAAGAACTCTGCTAGACGATCGTCTATGTTTACGGTGGGTGTTATAGAAACCAGCTTTGGTTGGGAAGATCCATTTTAAATGGGTGAAATTGGTCAAAAGTTTTTTTTTTTTTTTTGGCGTCAATCCGTAGCGATAAGAAAAACATGTCGCTCAATCGTCTTCTCGCTTTAGCCGCGGTAGTACGATCTTCATATTCACTTAGCTTATTCCTTTTATATTTTATTAATCTTTTCTTTCATTAATATCAACTGCATTTCATTATTTAATATTTTTTTATCCCTTAATTCTTGACGTCCTTCAAAATGCCTTTTCAATTTAAGAAAAGAGAGACTTTAACATCACAAGTATGCAAAATTGTGCATAATGTTGCAGAGTTTTGCTTTGAAGAATCTACACCAAAATTAGTAAAATTAATTGATTATTAATTTTGAATTCTTTATTTGAAAATATGTTTAAAAAATATTCTTGCAGGAAACTTTGAATTTAATTACTTTTTAAAGATGTATATTTTACAATTTAGTACTTTATTTTCATCAAAAGTATTAAATAATCTCCTTAAATCTACAGGTATAATTCAGTTATCTCCTATCATAATCAATGTCAAGATAAAAAGGCGAGGGGAAGGAGCTGTTGTTTTAACCTTTTCTTTTTAATGTTAAATAATAATAAGAGAAATTGTATTAGAATTATAAAAGAAAAAAAGAATTACTTTGAAATTAAAAATAGCGATTTTGTAATATATAAAAATATTTAGAAATTAGATAGATTTAATTTCTTTTCTGGAAATGAATGAATATATGCAATTGTTTATATATTTAATTTTTATTGCAAAATATTATGCATTTGTATAAGGGTATGAAGAAAATATTACATTATAGCTAGCGCATTTCATATTTTCTTCAATGCAAAAAATAATAAATAAAAGACATTTAGTATTTAGGCTTGTTTTCTCACCTTCCTGTTGTTTCAATAGCTTTACTTTATAGATATGATTTCAAGAATCTAAAAATTTATTAACGAGTATTTAATGGGATTTCTTCTACTCAGGTGCAATGATAGTGATAGAGAAACTGTGACAGTTAAGTATTGTCTAATGGCATTGATGGCTTTTGAATAGAAATGTGAAGGGCATTAGGAGTAAAGAATTTTCAACCCTGAAATGATAGAATGCATGCTGGAATTTGTGGATCCTTTGTTACTTCGAGCTCATGACAACTGATATACATTGAAAAGAAAAGCCCATTTATCACTCTTTGACAGTTTGTAAGAAAAAGTTTACTTTGAAATAATTATATTTCTTTTTCAAGCTGGGGGAAACGAATAAACAGTAATCTACAATACAAAAAAAAATTTTACCACGTTTTTTGTAGAATAATGCACTAAAAAATGCACTAATGTACTAGTAAATCGATGTTGTGTTTATTAAGTTGGGCTCTTTTAAGTCCGAGACATCAGGCATGTGCCTGAATGAACACTTGAGTTACTTTCAAAGTCAGAATACTTTTACAATACAAATTTTGCAAGATTAATTATACTGAAGAAAGCTTGTGCATGTTAAAAATAAATAAATCAATGTGTGATTTTTTAAAATCTAAAAATTGATAGTATGGTAATCGTTAATTTTTGTTTCAAAAAATAGTGTATATATCTGAAAAATAAATATAAATCTGGGAAGAAAATTTAAATATGAACATTTTACTTTATAACAGAAAAGCAACGCTTTATGAAAATTATGAAATAATTACAATTAATTATGTTATTGTTTCTATGTTAAATTAGATGCGTTTTCTGCGGAGAATTTTATATTAATAGCTTATATAAATTTAAATCAAATGAAATGATGACAATTCATTTTTGTCTTGTGCGATTTCACTTCTTAATTTTTTCTTGTGCAATCATTAGACATTCAAATAATTATTCAGTTTTTCTATTTGATTTGCTTTATTTTTTGTATATTTATAATAGGAATATCAGATATTTTCGATATTCCGAGTACTCAAATAAATGTCATCTTTGTTATTTTTTTTTAAATTTATTTTCAAAAATTAAATGCAATAATACATAATATCGCCAGTTTGTCGTCAAACGTGAAAAACTTAAATGAATTTCTACCTCTGCAAAATGAACTTTTCCTACAGTAACCTGTTTTTAAAACGCCCGCTATAAACATAGATGATCGTCTAGCAGAGTTCTTGTGATGAACAGACAGTACTTATCTTACATTTATAACATTAAATTTTGTTCTTGCACAGTTAAAACTACCTACAAAATAATATCAAACTTTCTGAGCTCTAACAATATTTAAATCTATGTGTAATACATAGGACATATAAAGAATGTTGAAATAAGAAAATTTTAAAGTTGTTTGTTTTTTACACATTTGTCAGATCCATGCTGAAGATATTTGGATCTGAACTTTTTGATTCAGTCCTTGTGTTGTTTTTCCACTTCTGACCCATCATCTCAACTCATAAACAGGATTCAAACCCTATCTATCAAAGTTAGGTTATTTGTTTTTGGCAGTGTTTACAGTGCAAATTTGGTGAACTCGAATTGTATAAAAATGTGTATGTTAAAGATCTTAGAGAGAGCAGTGAAGAGATATCAGACTATGTGGTTGACCTGCTATGAAGCCCATTTAAGATGATTTGCCAAGTATTGATATTGAAACATTGGAGTCTGAATCTGTTTTAAAGGTTGTTCTCCAAAGTTTGGTGCAGTTAATTTTATTTAAAATTCAACCTATTATTTTTTGCTCCAACAACGAGCTAATGAACTTTTATTTCAATGAATATAGTTTTTTATGGTTACTGCTCTCCTCATTGTGCTTCCTCAACAATAAATCCTTCTCCCAAGCTTTGCTAACATTCGGGACAGTGTTGCCTAAATGTTAGCAGTTTTACTGCAAAATTCAAAAGTCTTATTTTCCAATCCACATTTTTAATAATCATTAATTCAGAAAAATTCAGTTATGCACCATTCCAGCCAAAAAAAAAAAAAAAGATGCAAAAGATGTTAAAAATAAGTTACCATTCAACTTTTCAATTTCATTTCTTCGTTTTTCCAACTGCTCAGTCAGATTTCTCTTTTCCTGATTTAATATCTCGTTATCTCTTTTTACAGATTGCTAGAGGGCAAATAAAAAAAAGATTAGCTTATATAAGATTTTTAAAAATATATTTATATGAATTAAATTATTATCCCATAAAAAAACAAGTAGTAAAAACAATTTGTGTGTTTAACACTATACACTCTATACTAATGTTAGAAGTGTGAAAGTTTGCATGAATGGGTGGATGTTTGTTACTTAATCACAATAAAACGGATGAACAGAATGGGATGAAATTCAGCACACAGAGAGATTATAGTCAGGAATAGAACATCTAATAAGGCTATTCCTTATTCTGGTTCATTGTTTTATTTTTTTTATTTATTAAAAGATAACTTTTGTGCCAAAAAGCTGCCAAATCCCATCAAAAATAAGTAAAGCTTCAAATTTTTTCCCCCAATCGTAAGCCAATTAGGGTTAGTATAATGTTTCAAACAATTCTGTTTATTTTCTTTGTGTTTGATATATTTAAAATCAAATGTTGTTCATGAATCGATCTTTCGAATTCATTCCGAAGTACTTTTAAATGAAAAGAAAACTGAATAGAGGAAATAAATATCTAATCTGCATTGCATTACCTCAACTGGCGTTGGAAAGTTTGCACGTGATTATTGATAGTTGTGTTTTTATTTAAATTTTAATTTTAATAATTATGTGTACAATACTTTTATAGCTATCTCACTCTCAATCTAATAATAAAATTTGACCAGACTTGATTGGCTGTTATTTTTTATTTTGGGTATATAATGTAAATAAATTGTTTTTTGGTTTGTTGTGTGTTTTTGTTATTAGATTGCATTTATGATATATATTTTTTGTATATACTTGTGTACTTTTAAATGTATTGTATTTAGGTTAGGTTTAATTTTTTTTATTTGTCATTATTTGATAATTTTTCGTACATATACATCAAAATTTCCAGTCGTGGATAATAGCTAGTTTTAAAATAAAGAAAAAGAAAATTTTTACTCAAATTGATATAGGTTAAGATAACATTTTTAGACAACATAACACGAATTCAAAATTTAATTTTAATAAAATTTTAAAAACAATAAGTTGATTTTTCTCTAATATTATGCACCAAAATTTTAATTAGGTTAATTTAAAGGAAAACTTGTGGGTAAAAGTTCTTTTACAACTTACTTCGCATAGCTTGCATAAAATTAGAGAAAAATCAACTAGCAAATCACATGAGTTGCATAAAAATACACATACATATATATGCAAAAAAATTATACCCATGCATGTATGAAATATATATACAAATCTAGAGTGCAAATAACAACAAAATTTAGAACAATTGCAGTGATTCAGTACATCACAACCAAAAGTACAACTGAATAAACACAATACTTACCAATTCTAACATGGCAGAATCGTGACTTTTCTGCAAATCTCTCCATTGCTTCTGTATGGAGTTTAAATTTTCCTCTAAAAGTTTAAAAAGAAATAATTAAATTCTTCAACAAATCAAGAAAACAAACAAAAAATAATTTCCCAGCAATTTTAAGAATAAATTTGTTGAGAGATTTACATAGAAAATAAATTGCAGCTTAAGTAGTATTTTTTTATGTTATTTTATTACCACTTGCTGTATATCAATCACAATTTACAAATTTGATTGTTTAAAATCCCATGTCAAAAAAATATTTTAAAAAAACAGAATGATTAGATTGAAAAATATATGATTAATATTTTATTAAATTTTCTTAAATGAAAATTAAAATATAACAGCCAATTTAAAGAAATTTATATCGAGATTTACATAGGAAATAAATTGCAGCTAAAGTAACATTTTTTTTATATATAATTTTATTGACATTTGCTCTGTATCAGTCACAATTTGCACATTTGACTGTTTTTAAAATCCTATATCTTAAAAATAATTTAAAAATAAACAGAATGCTTGGCATGTTTTTGAAAAATATGATCAATAAATTTTCTTAGTAGAAATTAAAAATATACCAGCCAATTTAAAGACATCAAGTCTAAGATTTTAAAAAAAAATTATTTCACCATCTTAGACTTTCATAAAATATGACATTAGTACACTAATCATGGTTACTGAAATTTCATTAAGGTATGTCGACTTAGCTTTTAATCATAAATATAAAAAATTTCAAAAAATACATTCAAAATCAGTAAACAAATTTTTAGAATTACTCTGTAATGCAAAAGGAACATTACTCAAATAAGAAAATTTCAAAAATCAGAATCTTGTCAGCTGCATTTTTTCTGAAAAAAATAGCACAATATTACAATATGAAACGGATATAAGCCAGCAGATTAAAGCCCATCCTTTTGTAATATACTACAAATGGGAAAATAGAGTTTAACATGCTGATTATGTAGATATTCCTGGTTGCCTGGAATACAATGCAGTTTTTGTTTACAATTTAAGAAAAACTCATATCCTTTCAAATATCTAAATTCCAAAAAAATTTCAAACAAGCTTTTTTAGTTTTTTAGTATGCTTCTGCTATACTATGAAAAAATATTAAATACTTTTTAAATCCCTACAATTACAGGAAAGATTTTATGACTAAAGTTTAGTACGCCAGGGCCTTACTAAGAAAATTAATACCAAGTTTTTTTAAGTTTCAGAAATTATGAATATTTTAAGTAATTAATATTTATCATTTTAACAGTTATAAAGAAACTGTCCATGGTAAATAATTTAGTACAATAAAAGATTTAAAATGAATGATTAATTTTGAAAAAATATTAATTTCAATTGAACATTTAAAAAATTTAGGTAAATGTATTTAAAAAATTTAAGAAAGATGGGTTTTCACCCACTTTTTATTTTACAATACACATAATTCAAAATACCTAAAAGCATTTTTTTCTCAGGATGGATAATGGGCAATAAGGATACAAAAAGTATTCTTTATTAAAATAAATCTTTACATTGAAATTAGATAATTTAGATAAAATTATACTAAAGCAGTAAATGAAACAAAATTAATATATATAATGATTTTGCATGTTAAATATCACAAGTAATCATTTAAATTTCTTAAAGAGAAATTTAAAAATTTTATTTTCAATTATTTAATTAGTTAGGCAAAGGATAAAATAACATCTAAAATTCTTTTATTTGTTATATTAAAAATTATTTTACATGTGACTTATAATGGCAATTAGGAATAACAAATCTGAGCATATTATTTAATAACAGTTTGACAAAGGATAAAATAACATCTAAAATTCTATTATTTGTTATACTAGCCGCCTTTGGTGACCAGCTGGTTCGCCATGAGAAATGTGTTCTAAAATTTTCAATTAAATCACATATTTATTAGCCAAAATTTAAGAAATAGTTAAAGTTAAAAGATTCAGTAATTGGTAATTAAAGAGTTGGTAACTTTATTCAGAAAAGCTTTTTGAGTGTAATGCTCTAATAATTTATCGGTTATGCTTCCAAAATATTAAAAATGTTTTTTTCGGTGATGTTGCCAAAATATTAAAAATGTTTTTTTCGGTGATATTGCCAAAATATTAAATGTTTTTTTCGGTGATATTGCCAAAATATTAAATGTTTTTTTCGGTGATATTGCCAAAATATTAAATGTTTTTTTAAATAAAGCAAAAAAAAGGGAAAAAATTATTGAATAAATGATTTAATGTTGCAAATGATTATAGAAACTTTGGCTTTGCATTTATTTTTTTAGAAACTATCACATTTTATAATGGAAAAAAATTATTGAATTAATGATACAGATATTGCAAACGATTACAGAAATATGCCATTAAGTCGGAATTTCAATGCATATCCTGTCTAAATTCAATTTGGTTTACCATAAATAAAGAAGATTTGTTGAATAAATGATTTAGATATTGCAAACGATTATAGAAACCTTTGCTTTGTATTTATTTTTCTAGAAAATATCACATTTTATATTTATTTTATTTTATCCAGTAATGTGATGAAAATTACATTTCTTTAGATTTAATTTGCAATGATAGTTTTTTTTTTTTACTTGAACTTCTGTCATTGTTTTATTTTCTTTTATCCAGTCACGTGCTTAAAAAAAAAAAAAAACATGGTTAAAATATTTCTTTAAAAATCGTTAAAAATAGAAGCTTGAGTTATACATTAAAACTATGATACCATTAGAAAGCTATTTTTTTAGTCTTTAAATTGATGTAAAAATCATGTTTGTGCGATAATATTTTCGGAAGTTATAGTGGGAAAACGTGGAAATTTCACTTAAATTTTAATTAATTCTAATTCTAATTAAAAATTTGAAAAAAGGGCTCCAAGGTGCACATTCCCGATCTCCATGTATCAAATTTGGTAGCTGTAGGTTCAACGGTCTGGCCTGTAGAGCGCCAACACACAAACACATTGAGCTTTATTATAAGTACAGATTACAAATTATATGTTATCTATAATGGCAGCCAGGAATAACAAATCTGAGCTGTAATAAACTGCCCAGTTTAAAGTATTTTAAACTTTTAAAGTTCTTAAAAATGTGCATGATAAATAAATTTAAATACCTAGGTCTACTATCTGTAACTTTAGCTTCGTACATGACTCTGTACTTTGTTGCAGCTGTTGTCTTGAGGCTGATATTTCTTTTTCAAACTTAAATTGTTCACTTTCTGAAAATACAAAATTATTAACAATAATTATATGATACATAAGATATATACATTATTTTTTTAACTCTATACAATAACATAAAAATAATTTTTAAAAACAGTAACTTAAGCCATTTTTTGTTCTAAAAAAATATATTTTCCTCATGTGCAGAATGAACTTGAAATCCCTACTAAATGTGTTAATTTAACTCAGGCTACACTTGATAATATTAGATGAAGAGTTAAAATTCAAACTCTGATGTAACATCAGTTTTGCACTCATTTGCTAAATTTGGATGATGCTTATTTAAACATTATATAAAGTTAAAATGTAATAAATCACAATTATATAATTAATACAAATAATTATATAACTGTCACAAGTTCTGATAAATTTTCAAATTATAACTGTTTTGAAACTGCCTATAAAACTGATATAAAGAATTGTAAAAATTACAAATGTATGTCTAAAGTTTCAGTTCCCACAAAAACTTTTGAATTATCAAAGAAAAAAAAATAACAGCATTAGAAACTTTTAAAATTTTTAAAAATATTTTAAATATCTAAAAAACCAATAATGGTTTCTTTGTTTTGTTTTACTTCCGACTTTAAATCATCTTATAACAGAAATTCATTTTATATTTTTAATTTGTTAAAAATAAAAATAAATCAAAAAACCAAAACTCCCTAAGGATGGGAAAGAAAATCTGAATTGTAAGGCTTAAAACTTTATTAAATACCAAGAAAAATAAAACCATTTGAAACAGAGGCAGTGTCAGCAAAGAGGCAATTGCAATGGATATTGACAATGTTAAGTCTGCAAATTTTCAGAAATTGATTTAAATGTCATTCACCCAGCTTATATCCAATATATTTAGTAGAATAATTAATAGAGGGCAAGTTAATAAGGCATAGCATTTTTATCAACATGACTAAGGCCTTATCATATGATATGAAAAAAATGTTTTCAAATATTTCGATTACCTGCCAATGAAATTATCAAGTAACCATTTTATATTATACAAGAAAAGGAGGATATAGTTGTTTTTCCTAATTCAGAATTCAATTAATATTTCTAAAATTAATTATTTTATTATATAATTTTTACTACTCTGTAACAAATTGGTAAATTCATTTTATTTATTTCATTATGAAAATTCTCTATCTAAAATCTATTTAATAGTTTACTAAGATTTACCAAAATACTCTTTTCTCCCAAACCTCTTCTGTAATAGACATGCTAAGAAGAGTTATTTTGCTATTTCTAAATTATGTAATTTTAGTATAAACCACTGAAATATGTATATTGTATAATTAATTGTAAAGTAAGTTTATTCATAGTAAAATGCCCGTTTTTAGCAATTTAATTTACAAAGGCTGCAACTACTGCATTGTAGAAAGGTTAACTATAAATGGCGGTAAAAAATCATATTTCTATCGCAACTTTTTAGCAACAATAAAAAAGCTATCCCAAGAACATACTAGATTTATTAATTGTTTACAACCAAAAATTCTTCAGAATCTGCATTTAGTATTTTGATTATGTAATTGGTGATCATATATATATATTTCTTTTTTCTTTCAAATACCTTTACCAACAAAACTATATAAATTGAGGTATTTTGAAATTTTTAATGGATTTTAGATGAAAATGTCTTAGTAAAACAATTTAAATGCTGCTTGACAATAGATTGTAAAACCCTTGATGCTTTTGTGCATGCGTTAGGATGGGTTCAACAAAATAGGGATGAGAGGAAAGGATTAGATGTTTACTGTTAACAATGAAGGCTTGTGGTTTTACGAGACATAAATATTACAGATAATTAGCGATTTAGAAAGAAAAAGATACTAATGCACAGTAAAATATTTCAGAGCAACTTTTATTTAATGCAAGGAGCATAAACATTATATTATGAATAAATACAAATTTCTATTCTTAAATTTTAGTAATTACTTTTTTTTACAAAATAATAATGATTTTTCTTATATTAAAATACTTTTTTATATGTTATTAAATTTGTTTGGCAATATTTTAATATCTCCATTTTCTGCTTCTTGATCGCAACATTTAATAGTATTATGTAAAATTGTCTTTGCACCACTCCTGAACTCTTGAAAAAAGCTTTCAGGAGTGGTGCAAAGACAAGAAAATGGTGCTACTTGAACTAGCCATATCAATATGAAATTTTGAGTCAAAATAAAATGTGATCAGAACTAATCTATACTAATATTATAAATGTGGAAGTTTAGATGGATGGATATTTGTTACACAATTATGCCAGAACAGCTGAACGGAATGGGATGAAACTTAGCACAAAGATAGATTAGAGTCAGGAATAGACTACTTTTCATTCCGGTTCATAGAGCGAAAAGTTAGTTTTTATTCATTAAAAACTAACTTTGGCACCAAAAAGCTAGGGCCAAATCCTGCCAAATATGAGTTTTCTCCAGTTTTTTCCCCAACAGAGTTGAGGTTAGGCTTTGCAAAATTTCGACCGATTATTTCAAATGATTCTGTTTATTTTCTTTGTGTTTGATGTAATTAAATTCAAATGTTGTTAATGAATAATTCTTTCAGATTCATTCTGAAGTACTTTTAAAGGAAAAGAAAATAGAATGAAATAAAAAAAATTCTAATCTGCACTGCGTTACCCCAACTGGCATAGGAAAGTCAAACATGTGCGTCACGCCAAATGGCATTGAAAATTTTTGTGTGATTATTGTATGATACTACTGATGTGTATGATACTACTGAAGCTATTTCAATTTTGATAAATACATAAAGTAGATTTGACTGGACTCGATTTAGGTTAAATTTTTTTTTATTTGTCATTGTTTGATAGTTTTACACACATATACAGCAAAATTTCCACACAGAGTCACAGGTAATAGCTAGTACTTGTATACAAGTGAAAAAAAAATTGAACTAAAAAGGATCTAATAGTGAAAATCCAAGCTCAAAGGTGAATAGTGGAAATGCACTCATCACTTCGCACCTCACCCATTAATAAGATGTGGTCATCGCAAAATTCGTCTATGAGCAATAGTTATTCATAAAATATTTATACATAACACACTAATCATTTGAGATAAGAATTTACATAAAATCCTAATTAGATGGCACATCTTGGAATATTTGGTCAATTATCATTTTAATCAGGAGGATAATATAACGGCAATGAGATGATACATTTTCAATTGATTTCCACATTTAAAATTACTTATAACAGTTATTTAATTTGAAGATTAAAAATTTAGTTGTTCAATTTACGAGCCAAATTTAGCATTATATACAAAAAGGTTAAGAAAAATGGATACATAAAACCAAGAGGATAAAACTCCTATTTTAGGTGGAATAAATTTGTAATAGCTTCAAGGGGGAAAAGTACATATGCTATTGTTAATAAATATATAGGGAAATCTGGGGGCACTTATTTTATCGTGGATGGTCCAGATGTCACCGATTTGTTTACCTTTTGTATCGCCAAACCAGTTACTGCTTATCTCTCCATAAACCCTGTGTGATGTAGTATGAGCAGTAACGTATTCTTTTTAGCACATTGATGCATGGTTTGCAAATGATGTATCACAGCGCATGTTTAATAAACAATAAGGCATTCTGATACAAATTTATCACTAAGGGTAAGAAATAATGTATTGTAAATATAAATTAATGGATTAAAATAAACTAAGAAGGAGGGGTATTTCTCATGCATGACTTACTTAAATAATTTTAATGCTCACTTTTTCATGCAATTTTGAGTGAAGGTATAAAATTATAGAATGAACAGTGAAAATAAATTAGCAGCATATTCTACATTGTTTACGTTCAAACTATCGTAAATTTTTGCTATGCATACACACCCTTATTCACCTAGGATTCGAAATACATTTGAATTTAAAATTTTAGATAGGGAATTACACTTAAGGTATACAACAACATTTAAAGGGAAAATTTTGAAAAATTGGATTTTTTATAAGCTATTAAAAACAATGGTTATTAGATGTTAGTCAATTATAATACAAAATACCAATAATACAATAAAATTATTTGAAAATGCAATATATTTTGAGAAAGAAGGAAATTTGTAATAAATTTTCATGAAATGTAACCAAAACAGTTAATACTCTAAGCAAAATTGTAATGCATCAATCCTATTTTTCTTTGTACACAGGTAATAGAATATAATGATGAATGAAATGACCCAATATCTAAGAAAATTCGTGAGATGCAAAGAAGTTATGGGTAAAAATATACATATATATACATTTTTTCCATAAATTCACAACTTAATTTATCTAAATTGCCTATAAATGAAAAAGTATTTCACCTGATGAAACCTTTGGCTCATTTCATTGCCCATATTATTTAAAACACACACTGAAATTTTTAAGTAAAGACCTCTATTAGTTTTAGAGATATAATGTTAATGGTGAATTTTTATGAAAATTCAAGTTTTGAGAAAATTGAACTTAAAGACAAATTTTAGCTGAAAAATATAGGATCTTGGAGGATAGGTCAGGTGGTCAATAACGTGTTTTTAATGTGGTCAGATACTTAAATTGATTTTTGGTGAAAACATTGAATTGTTTTAGATACTTTGAATTTAGTTCCTACTTTCATTTTATATAGCTTACATGGTAAGAACATACATTTGTTCATTTAACATGACATGTCATTCTGATTCAGTCTGCTTCTATCATTTATATAATACAAACTGAAATTATATAAATACAGCCATACTTTTTCTAATATTAGATTTATGAGTAACGAAATAAAAAGAAATATTGACAGTCTTTTTCACTTAGGGAATTTAATGTATAGAATTCAAAAGTATACTTTTTAAAAGTGTATTGAACTATAATTAAAAAGTAAAATATTATACTTTAAGTAAAACCACAGAAACATACAGAGAGATTATAAATAAATATTCAACAATAATTTATCTCAGTACAATAAAATAGATAAGAATTTCCCTTACTTTTCATAATTAACAATTAAAAGAGTGTGTCTTTTAAAAAAAAGAGTGAGAAACATAAAAAAAAAGTATAAACTAAAATTTGTACTTCTAACGAATATTAGAAATGTTATAATGATATCAACGTACGTACATGCATTCACGAAAAATTGGTTGGCATTCTACGAAGTCAATTTCTT
This sequence comes from Argiope trifasciata, assembly GCA_026543055.1. Taxonomy (NCBI): domain Eukaryota; kingdom Metazoa; phylum Arthropoda; class Arachnida; order Araneae; family Araneidae; genus Argiope; species Argiope trifasciata. The sequence continues at coordinate 954,616 of JAPMOQ010005217.1, read as the reverse complement.
AACTAATGATAAGTGCAAAGCATTCGCAATAAAAAAAATAAATAAAACGATTTACAATTTCCGTTTCGAAGCGGAGACAATCATAAAATTAGGAAATTAACAGACCTGAAAATTATTTTTAAAGTGTTACACGTTTCTTTACAAGTGCATTATGAGTGGTGCGCCTAAATAACGATCAATATTGCACACATGGAATATGCATGTTCTGTGATTAGAATTTCTTTTATGTACGCACATAAGCAAGAAGTAATCCGAACTTCAAGTTCGACAAACTTACCTAAAATTACTTTTAACTCAGAGTTTTCATTTCTGAGTTCAGTAACAAGTTGATTAAAGTTTAAGAACTTTTCGAGAATCTTTTCTTTCGTGGTTTCTGAAATGCTTGTTAATTCTTGTTCTTCAAGAAAACTTTCTAATTTCGCGCAACACTCCATTGCTGTCACAGTACGGCTTAAACTGGCACAGTTGCAGTTATCAGCATAGTAAATAAGGAAATTGACACTTTCTAGAGATCGGCCGTTTGTATGTCAACCTAAATGAGTACAATCACAGCGCATCTTACAAATCAGGCTTGTAGCATCAATGTTAAGTTTGCTGTGATTGGACTCCTAAAGGTTGACATGAACCTGACGATTTGCCCACATATTCGAGATCCTTTTGCCAAGTATTGCTGTGGGTATAATTTATTTTGGTTATCATATAAGAATATTCTAGTTTATTTTTAAATTCCACTATAATATTTCTGCTGAGTTTTAATTATGGTATATAATATACTTTTTGAGCGAGTTTTTATACATTCAGAATAATAGATGAATATGGGTAAAAAAAAATTCATTGTTATGTATATTTATGGCGAAAACTTATTGCATGCATTTTATTTCCTTATTTACTCATGATAGAAAATTTGTGATAGTAAATAAGTATCAAGAAATTGTAATTCATTCTATATCTTTATCTTTTTGTTAGCTAATCATGGACTCGCATGACAACTTTCTAATCAAGACTGAATTAACTTTCAGAAAGTATTGTCTTATAATATTCCACCTTCAGAAATGCATACTATTTTCACCAATCACCATGTGTTCTCATTTAATGACTAATTCTCTTCAACTGTATATAAATATTATTCACTTTCTTTTGCTCTGTTAGACTTTGCAAATTCCAAATTTGACGTTTATTTCTCGTTTTAAATATTTTACTCTATTGAATTTAATTTTATGGTTAATTTCATCAGGAAAATTAACAATTTTTGTACTTTATAAAATTAACTATACAGTTTTTTGCATAATGAGTTCAAAATAAGTAGACTGAATTAAAAGAAAGGTAAAAAGTTTGTTTGAGTGAAATAATTATAGAAGAAGCAATGAAAGACTGAACTTTTTGTGCGATTCTTTCTTATGAAGTATAAGAAAAACAATATCGAACAATCTTTTTATATGCACGTTAATTTTTTATTATGCATTTTACATTTTAAATCAACTGAATAATTTGAGCATGTATTTCCTAAATAATGTTGGAGTATTATTAAAGCAAATGTCTTTGATTGTCATGAAATGTTTTATACCCAATTCTGAATGGATATTCTCTAAATATTTTGAAATGATTGTACTCGATGATTCAAATAAATACCCAAATAATTGTATATATAATTTTCCTTGATTTGTTAAATAATTATAAATATCAATAATAAATAAAATGCAAAAAAATCATAAGGTTTGAAGAAAACTTAATTATTAATTAACTATTAATTGTCAAGGATCTATTATTAAACTATTAATTGTCAAGG